>JARHVA010006568.1:710000-882397 GCA_037957365.1 Torreya grandis | reverse complement strand
AATATGAGACACTTTGAAAATTTTCAACACTACATATGCAAGAAGAACATTATAATAGCCTATAACCTTGCCACTAGTGCAAAATTTTCTTCAAAATTTATTCCCTCAATTTGAGCATATCATTTACATACTATATTCTTGGTCACTTCTCCATTTTCATTCAACTTATTTCTAATAAATCCATTTTTTTTCCTATCACATTGTGATACTTTTGTCTAGGCACTAATAATTTCCAAGTATCATTAATTTCTACCTAATTTAATTCTTCATATATAGCCTTAACCCAATGCTTATCATGTCTAGCTTCTAAAACATTCTAGGATGATTTTGGATAACAAAGAGAAATTAACTTACTCAAATTCCTTACAATCATTCTTCTGGTGAAAATTCCTTCATTTAGGTCCTTGATGATATCACTTTCATTATGATTTATCTGAACATATTTAGATGGATTTTTGTGGTGTCCTTTTCTCCTTCTTCTCATCTTCATTTTGATTCTTAAAAAATATTCCTCTTTAATGATTTTAGGAATGTTTATTGGATCACTAATTTTTTTTGTTCCATCTTCTTCTATCCTAACACTTTCACTTTCAATAATTTTCTTTGTTCTTTTATTGTAACATTTATAAGATTTACTTTTGTAAGAATAACCAAGAAAATATACCTTCATTTGGTCTGGATTAAAACTTCCCAAGTTTTTCATTCGATTATCTTTATGAAGCATTTACTACTAAAAACTCTGAAATAATCAACTATTATTGGTTTGTCTTTCCATAGCTCATAAGGACTCTTATAAATATTGACTCTCAATATTTCTATATTCTAAATATGCACTAATATATAGTAATCACCTCTCTCTAATATTTATCTGGTATCTTGGATTCATTTAACATTGTCCTCATCATCTCCCTAAACTATTTTGTTTATTTTCTCAAACTACTCCATTTTGATGTGAAGTTTTGGTTGCTGAATAATGTCTCTTTATTCCATGGTCTTCACAAAACTCAATAAACTAATCTAAAATTAATTCTCCTCATTGATATGATCTTAGACACTTAATCTTCAATCTAGTTTCATTCTCAACTAATGCTTTGAATGGTTTTGAAATGTCTAAAAGCTTCTAATTTTTTCTTTAAAAACATTAACCAAGTCATACGTGAAAAATCATCAATAAGAAACATGAAAATATTTATCTCCTTGATTACTTTGAGTTATCATAATTCCACATCGATCAGCAGTGAACAAGCTCTAACATATGAGTGGTTGAGTACTCTTTTATTTTGAACCACCTTCTGGCCTACTTCCCATGCTAACAAGGTTCACAAAGCATGTCTAATGGCTTGGTAATCTTTGGAAGATTTATAACTAGATTTTTAATGATGTTTGAAAATATTGTCAAAATTTATGTGCCCCATTCTCCTAATGCCATAACCAACTTTCTTCAATCTGATTCAAATAACATCTTTGACCTTTAATGTCTTATAACATATACAAATTATTGCCTATTCTCTAAGAATCTGTAATCAACCACATCTAAATTATTTTCTCTTAATTTCACAAACCTTCAGTGTTAAAAATTTAGTGTGTTACCCTAATCACACATTTGACTTACACTCAAAAGATTTATGCTTAAGACATTCTACATACAAAACATTTTTATTTTTAGTTCTATCACTTTATCCAAACTTAGTGTACCTTCTTTTTAAATTATGGTAGTAGTATTATCTCCAAATTTCATTGTGCCACCATTAATATTTTTCAAGGTTATGAAATTGATTTTGTCTCTAGTCATGTGCCTCAAACATCCAATGTAGATTAACCATGGGTTTTCTTCATTTTTTGTATGCAAAGCTATGTATACCAACATAGATTTTTTAGGTTATTTCATCTACCATGAACCTATCTAAACTTTCTTCTTGATGAATGGAGCCTTAAAACTCTAGTCTCTCTTGACTGAATCAAACATACTTCTATAGTAGTATGATATGTGTCCGAATTTATTGCACTTGTAACATATTATGGGCTCTTCAATAAAGCCTGATAGAGGAGAAAAATAGTTGTGGCTTCTGCTTGACTCTACATGACTTTCTTTCTCCTTATTTCTGAAATTGTTAGCCCTTTTTTGAGATTCTATTTTCTTATGACCATATCCATTAAAATAAAAATAGTAACCATAAAAATAGGACCTATTTGTGTATCTTTGACCTAATTTCCTTTTGTATGTCTATTCCCTCAAACCTTATTTATTTGAGATGTCCTCTATAATCTTAACTTCTTCCCTTTTTATTTCCTCTTTTGTAAGAGCTTTAGTATAGCTCTTTCCTTTTTCCTTGTCTGTGAAAGTAGTGACCTCCCTTTTCTCTTTTTCAAATCCAATACCTATCTTATATAACATTGATATTTGATTTTCTAATATCTTATTCAATATATTAGTGTTATTCTCAAATTTTGAATCATTGGTTGCTCTATCATTGATTGCTTTATTTGTTCTCTTAAGATCTACTTTTAAAGAAGCAATATTAATAACATACCTTTCACATTCTTTACTTACTATTTGCAACTGTGTCATTAGATCTTCTCCATTCTTCTTGGCTTCTTCAAAGTGTGCTTGTAGATCTTCAATTATTTATTTTGACTCCTTTTTATTTTTCTTGATCTTGAGCTTTAATCTTTCATTCTTATATTCAAGAGATTTTAACTCTTCTAAGGCACAAATGAGTTCTCCTTCCATATTTACTTGGGTTTCATCTTATTCTTCTTCTTGGTCAACTGTACTTTTTCTTGCATAGGCATATTCATGTATGCCCATGAATAGAATCTCTTCTTATAAATCACTAACTCCACTATCTTCAACTGAGCTATGATCTTCAGAATACAAACTCTTCTTCTCAAATCCCTTCTTGAATTTTCCTTTGAAATTCTTCTTGTATGTAGACTTTCCTTCTTCATTTTCACCATTGCCCTTGTCTAGGCACATAGCTACAAAATGTCAAATCTTTCCACAATTAAAACATTTAAAAGATAATTTTCTTTGATATTTACTTGTGCCCTTTTTCATCTTGTGAAGGAATAGAGCTCATTTCCATCTTTCATCATCACTAGAATTTTCACTTGATTCTTGAATCTTAGCCTTCTCTTTCTTTGATGTATTGAACATAACTTATTTTTTTAAGGGTTTCTCTTGTTTGGTCCACATCTCATATTCTATAAGAATACCATGTAGCTCATCCATATTTAGCTTGGATAAATTCTTCATCTCTTCAATTGCTAAAACTTTTACATCATATCTCAATGGTAGAGATCTCAAAATGTTTTGAACCACAATTTATTCTTCTAAATTTTCTCCAAGACCTTGAATCTTATTAACTATTTGATCAACCTGTAAAAGGTAACTTACTATATTTTCTTCCTCTTCCATCTTCAAACTCTCAAACTATCTTCTAAAAGTCTGAAGCTTAACTTGTTGAACCTTTTCATCACTTTTGTAAATATTCTCAAGTTTTACCCAAGTTTCATGAGTATATTTAAATTGTATAGCTTTAACAATTTTTGATTCACATAAACCATATAAAATAACATTTAATACTTTAGCATTATTTTCACTTACTTTCTTTTCTACCAGATTAGTTACAAGTGTCTGTGGATCTTCATATTCCTCCACCACTTCTTGACAAATGTCAAATCCAAGGGAAATCAAAGAATTCTTCATCTTTATACTTCAAAAATGATATTTTTTCCCATAAAACAAAGGTACCTTATTTGTTTAAAAACTTTTATGTGATCTAGCAATCTTACTTTCTCGATCTACCTTTAAACTAAAAAATCTTTTCAAAAAGAACTAGCTTTGATACCAATTGTTAAGCACAAAATATACTAATAGGGGAGTTAAATCAATATATTACATATTTTTTACTTAATCTAATTTATTTTATTTAACCACTTAATTACACAATCAAGATATGAAATAAAACTAAAACAATAATATGCACCACATAAGACGAGAGAGAGAGAGAGAGAGAGAGAGAGAGAGAGAGAGAGAGAGAGAGAGAGAGAGAGAGAGAGAGAGAGAGAGAGAGAGAGAGAGAGAGAGAGAGAGATTATATTTTTACGTGGAAAGCCAAAGTGAGAAAAACCATGGAAAATAATTTCAAGTATATAAAAAAGCACCAACTCAAATTACAAATTTCAAAAGCACCAACTTGTAGGAGCACCAACCCCTTTGATAAGAACCAACACACCAAACCATAGGAGCACCAACCCATAGGATCAACAACCCCTTGGAAATATTTTTGGGCACCAATCCACAAGAGTACCAACCCCACTTGTGTATAAAACACAACTATATCTCAATGTTTCTTACTCAACAAATGATATAAATCTACAATATCTCCTACTTTTATCTATTTTAAAACAAATACAAATCATGCACTCTCTTACATATTACAAATGGATTCTTAAGCCTTTATTTATAGCTTTCTAAATGACTTTTGGCACTCACCCTTTGTGACCCTTCAATCTTCATGGAAAATGGTTCCAAACTTGTATGACCCTTCATATCATTGCATTTGAAAAGTCATATGGTGACCCTTCATAAGCGAATGTGTCTTTTCCTCTTTTGTCTTTATCTTAGTGACTTTTCATATTCCTCAAAGTGTCCCTTCATGGAAAAATGTGCCATACCCTCTTTTGTCTTCACATGGTGACTCTTGGAATTCCTCAAGATGACTCATCATGAGAAAATGCATCCCATTCCTCTTTTGTCTTTTACCCCATGAATCGTTTACTTCTCCATGGGCCCTCTTTTGACTAATACGTAACCAAAAATATATTCATTAATATTAAATAAATACTAATACACATTAGCCAATATATGAATATTAAAAACACCATTCAATGCAATCAGGCATTTATCACCAATAATGTTAGACCTTTGACATCAATGAAAATATTTCCAATAGTAGGTTATGTTTAAAACCTTCCACATAAAACACATTTTGTGTCTTGGTCTTCCCATTGTACAAACTCAAGACACCCTTGCCAACTATATTGGTAGTTGTGTTATCTCCAAACCTCACTGTTCCTAAAACATTATTTTTCAATGAGATGAACTTATTTTTATCTCTTGTCATGTGGCTTGAGAAAAAATTATCTATATACAATTTCATGCCTTAATCTTGAATGTGAAAGGCAATTTGAGCTAGCATATAATCATCTTTTGTCCAATGTTCCTTTTTGGGAAATAGTCCATCTTGACTCTTGAGATCAATATGATCAGTCTTAACCTATTTTGGGTTCTAAACCAATGTTTGATTTTTCTCATGAATTATAGGAGCTTCATATGTATTTTTAAATCTTGAGATAATTCTAACTATATTAGGGAATAATATTGCAATATTTCCTATATTGTGATGGATATAGCAAACAATATTTCTATACATACCTCTTGACTGATTACTCCTTTTATCATGGTCCTATGATGACCTATCCTTTATTTGATTGGGTTTCTTGATTGATATTTTCATTTTGGTAATATTGACTTATTATAAATTATCACACTCTCTCAAACTTTCTCATATTGTCTACGAGCTACTCATGCTCAACCTTCAAGGAATCTAGTTTTGTCTCCAACTATTCATACTCAACTTCCTTTGACCTAAACCTCATGTTGACATCTTCTAACTAACTTGTGAGATCCTTGATAGTCTTATTTTTATGCTTAAAATAATCAAGGGAACTTATTATCTTAGCTTTAATATCTACTATATCTTCTCCTTCTTCACTATCATAGTAGACTTCATCATATATGTTATCTTCTTCCTTTTGATCGTAATACATCTTGTGCTTCTTAGGATCACCTTCAAGCTATTATAATTGTTTCAAAGGACCATAATATAATACTAATTATTGAAAAAATAATGAATAAGAGTGGGGGGGGGGGGGGTGAATTAGTCTCTTAAAACTTTATTTCACATGTTTTTCAACATTATTTGAACCATCAAAGCAATATAAAGATATAACAATGCATAAGCAGTCATTCACATGAGAATAACACAAGAAATAAAAATATGAGTGGGAACCCTCAAGGTGAAGAAAAAAATTAATATCTATAAATGGAATACAATCCTATAAGTCTAAATATCAAATTTATTGAAGCATCAACTTCACATGGAGCACCAACCCCAACTAGATATGCACCAACCTAGCTAAGATTTAACAAGCACCCACTTGCAAGGAGGCACCAACCCCTTAGATAAATAAACACTAAATAAGACACCTAATTAATTTTATCACCTTTATATCACCTTATTATTCAACCAATTTATGATGACCATCTCTTCAAACTTTTATCCCTCTCAAACTGCCTTCTAGGCCGCTTTGCTCAACTATCCTTCTTCTTGACTTGATTAGGTCATCTGAATTTGATTTTCATACATAGTAACCCTATTATATCTTCATGATATATTTTTACACCATTTTTATGGTCTTTAATATCTCCCTTATCTCTTCAAAGTACTATATCCTTTTCTTCAAGTTACTTATTCTCTTACTAGTCAATTAGGCCTATTAGGCCTTGTTTTTATATTAGGCTCTTACTAATACACCTTTTGGTCAGCCATACATAGTTGATCACTTAGATTTTACATAAAATAGGCCTTAAGACATGGTAAAAACATTAATCAAACATTAAATTAGGTTGGCCATAGCTCAGATGAATTAAATTCTTGTTTAGGCCTTAAGGAGACCCAATTCAATTAGGCCTTCATTAGAACATGTTACCCTTTGATATTCTTAGAGCACTTTCAAAAACCACACATAGAAATAAAAATCAATATGTCACTCAAATAGACCTATAATAATATCATATTGGGTCCATGACACATTTTATATCCAACCACCACTTGAAGCATCCCATTAACATTATTCATAATTAGGCATGTGAATCTACAAAAAATCTATCTTAAACTACTAAATATTAAGCATAAATTAACTAATCAATAATGGAAATAAAACACTAATAAAAAATTTATATGACCTAAGGGACATCAACATATTATTAATACTTAAAAACTTAGGGATAAAGGACTCAAACCCTTCTCTACAAATAGCCCACGCAGAATTGTTAGAATACCTTCAAGCATAGTCATGGTGATAATGACCTTCAATACCTAGGTAGATACCTTCAATGACTTTTGATTTTTAGGACTAGTTCCAAAGTCTTAACTTAGTTTAATATTTTTGTAATTTAGATTAAATACATGTAAATGGGGCATGTTTATTTTTATAAATACACCCCCATAAATAAATTAAGTTGGATTTATTAAGTTAGATTTATGTTTGAGTTACTAATAAAACTACATTATGGATTTCATTACTATAGATAGTTAGTTGTATAAGCTAGTTGATTTTCACCAGTCATGAGGTAAAACTATATATTCATGTCTATATTTTTAAGAAGGGTTCACGACATATTGGCACCCTTTCTATGTAGTTATTTTTTTTTTGAATTTAATAAAATAATGTGGAATCACATTTAGTGGGGACAAGATTTAACCTATGTGGTGTATGTTCTATTATTGATATTAGATCATGGTAATTAGGAGTGTGGTGAAATTAGGTTATATAAAAGGTGAAATATTCATTCACATGGAAACAAATAAGCCTCATGTGAAGTAAAATTTGGAAAAATGCATAAGTGGTATAAGGTATGCCCTTTGGTAACTTTGGTCTAATGCTAAAATTTTGAAAAATTATCAAAATATTTAATTTTTAAAATATTTTTCATTGCTTTTATAAATATTATGAGCATATCTATATGTAACTAATCCTTTTTACTAGTCTTGTATGACCATATACCTAGAACAACTCTTCATACTTATTGTATAACTTAGATCCTTCATTTTCAACAATATATATTGGTTCTAAAGGCTATAGTTTGATCAAATGTGATTTAAAAACCTTAAATCATGCCCAAACATCCATTTGTATGACTTTATTCAACCAAGAAACTTTTGTGATTATGTAGTATGGTTTCTAATTTTATTAAAATTAATTTGCTTAGTTTTTGATCTATGTTTAAGTTTTTAAAGATCAAAACTCACCACCAAATGCCTTTGAAATGCTATCCAAGTTGAATTTATAAGTTTTAAGACCCATATTTGCATTGGTACATCCTCCACATCACTCCAACTCATAAAAAACTAGTTTTACTTTGTCAAATTCCTCTCTGACAGTCTCAAATGGAGTTAAATCTTGAATGGTACAGACTTGTATGGAATTATACAGCCAAGAAAAATGGATGAATAGTTTAAAATTTTCACAGAGTATCCATGGTACCCAATATGTCATTGGAAGTCTGAGAAAAATTAAAAACTTAATTTGGTAAAGTTTCCAACAAAGTTTCTCAAAAATCTAGGGTGTGAGAGGGTCCCACACATAACTATGCAAAGAGGTTTTTTTTACTTGGAAATATTTTTCATATATAAATCAAATTTTACACACCTAAGTAATTTTTTTATTCTCATACATTAAAAAAATTGGTTTTATATGTAAAAATCTCTCTTTGTAACTTTTAAATGCTCCTAGAGCACTTGGAAGAGCTAATTTTGTGTAGAGCTTTGAAAGAAGGAGGTCAAAGGTTCCAATCTCTTTTTTGGAATAATTTTCTATATGGTATATTATTTTTATACGTAATATTAATTTTTAAATTTTTATTTTGTATACTTTACAAGTTTTAAAAATCATTCATGTTGTAAAAGAATGATTACTACTTAAAAAATGCAATAAAAGTTTGTTTATTTTCCTTTTGGTGAAATAAAGTTGTATCATGGTGAAATAAGGTTGTATTTTATTGAAATAAGGCTGTATTATTTTTATTTTTTGGTAATTTTAAGTGCAAAAATCTATCTTTTCTCTATGTGGAGGTTAAGTTAAAAACCTCATAAAAGTATTGTCTTTTGCAAAGTGTTATCAGTGAGTGTGTTGTTTCTTTCATTTGGCATACTTATTTTGCATTGTGTTGCACTTAATTTCATTTCAAGATGCCAAATATTTAGAATTCTCTTTCAAATGGTGATAGTTTAACAATTTCTAATTATTCTTATTAGAAACATTTGTTTGAAGCTTCATTAGTTTTCTAGTTTTTGTTTAAATTTTGTATAATTATTTTATTCAAATTTATTTTAGAATTTAAATTATTGCCATAATTTTCAAAAAAAATAAAACCCCAACCCAAAACCCTAGATTTCCAAACTAGGTCTTCAAACCCCAAGCCTTCCTTCTTACAATTTTTAGCTAAAATTATTGGAATTTTTTGCAAATTATTAGGAGTGTCAAAAATATTTTTTATGGTAGTCATTTTGTGCAAAAATTCAATTTCAAATTTCTATGTTTTGTATAAAATTTTGAACAATTATTTTATTCAAATTTATTTATGAATTTAAATTATTGCATAATTTTGAAAAAATATAAAACCCCAACCCAAAACCCTATATTTCCAATCTAGGTCCTCAAACCCCAAGCCTTCCTTATAATTTTTGGATAGAAATTTTAAAATTTTTGTAAATGGTTTGGGGTGTCAAAAATATTTTCAAAATCTCTATGTTTTAGATTAAGGTAAAAATAGGTTTTCAAGGGGCCCCAAAACCCTTTACAGATCAAGAAAGATAAAGCATTACAAACTGTCAGGAAAGGCAAACCCACTAAAAAATAGTAACAAAACCAAGTTTTACATGGACCTGAAACCAAAAAAATAAACCAGTAAAAGCTCCCTAGGTTTTACAAGGACCTGAAACCTAAACAAAAAAAACTAGGCTCTACGACCTGAAACAAGAATCTAGGTTTTACAAGGACCTGTAACCTTAAAAAATATTCCAAGCATTAATATATCTAACATTATAAAGCCACGTATACGCAAAGAATGGTTTAAGGGAACCACGCAAATGCTAGCCCCCAGTCCCCCACCTCAACCAAACATTCAAACCCCAGAACTAACACCGCCATCTCCCAATCTGTCCACCTGATCGTCTACCCATTCTCTCCCTCTGTTACACATAGAGGATTTTCTACCATGGCAATCAACTTCATCAAAGACATTTGGAAGCACTTCTACATGAGCCATGACCTCTCATATAGAAGGCAATGGTGAATAATCAGATCTGGTCTCCAACCCTAACATACATCATCCTCAACCTAGAACCTAGGGTTTTAGCAGAAATAGAGCCCCACCCAATCTGCTAACAACACATCAACTACTGCCATAGGGAGCCTTACAAGGCTCTCCCCATAGACAAACCCTTGCCATGTACTGGTTAAATAACTCAGTGGCCAAATCCTCTCCACGCGCTAGTTTTTGACATTCCATGCAAAGGGAAACAAAGTTTCAGCACCATGGATTCCTTTGCACCACCATCAAATAAACAACCCCCAGATCTGTCACTACCACTGCCCATTCCATCCACCCAAACATCTTCAAGATCACTCCCTCTGCTCAGAGGAAATGCCACCATGGCATTCAAAATATTACCTAAGAAATCACTGATCTGCTCAGAATAGGGTAATGGTCAGCACGACGGCCACAAAATGGAAATCCGAGGTAAAAATACATTACCACACAATAATATATTAAACTTTACAGTTCCACGCATTCCCCCATAAGGAGTTTCCCCCACCCATTTACTAATACCTTCGCAATCCAGATTTGGACGGTAGTCCAAAAAATAAAGTTCCACGCAGTAATAGTTCAAAATCTCTATGTTAGTAGTTATTTTTAAATTTATTTTCTTAATAATAATTTTACACATTCTCTTTGGTGATGTAAATAAAATTACCACTAAGACACTTCTTCTCTCTAATCCCATAGATCAATATCTAAAACTTTATCATAATTATGACAATGAATAGACAAATTTGAAAAACTGCACATTAGCCAAAAATATTGAAAATGATTTCATTTACAATGAAATAATTACTATTGTTATAATGATGAATATGATGATACATGTGAAAGTGATAGTAAATAAAAAGTATATGCATATTCATCTCTTAAACCTATTTCTTTTATTCCCTCTTATAAGGAAAATAATTTTGATAAATGAGAAAGGTACTTTTCACCTCATTCTCTTATGCATAATACACCAAATTAATAAATTAGTCATGCACTTCCAAGTGAACTTATTATTGGTGATAATTTTATTCCATGTGAACCTAATCTCTCTCTCTCTCTCTCTCTCTCTCTCTAATTCTATGTTCAAAACAAAACAATGTAAATGAAATAAAATTAAATTGACAATTCATAGTTCAAGTGATCCATCTCATTCTTTCAACTCTACTTTATCAAAATAATGTGTAAATGATAACTCTCTTAATCTTACTTATCATATTGAAAATGTAAATAATGCATACACTCCATCCATGGATAGCATATATGCACATAATATTCCAATTTCACATGATAATTTATTGCATATTAGAAAAGAATTAAATTCTTCTCTTAACCTCTCCCTAGTGACAATGGAAGAGATAATGAGTATGATAGTGAACATGAAAATTAATATGAAAATGAGAGTGACTATGAATGATATTTAGACTATGATAATGCATGGAAAAATAATGATTATTATGTACATAGTGAAGAAGAAAATGTATATCATATTTCTAATTCTTCTCTCACTTCTCTCAAACATAATACACTACCAAATGTTGCTTTTACTCTTATGCATGATTCTATCTCAAATGATGCACATATTAATGATAAAATCACATCCTCTACTCAATTATAATGTGATTCAATAAAACATAAAGATACCAATGAATCTCCCTAGCTACCCCCTACTACAGTAGCACCTATTTCTCACTCTTCACCTAAAGAGAATGGTAGCCCACATCCCTTTACTAATGTCCAAGTTACCATTCCTCTAAAGATTCAAGTGAGAACACCCACTTTCTATGATCCAATTTCTAAATGTAACATCCCATGGATAAAACTAATGATCAAATTCAATGATTAAATACACCAATTCAAGATGCTAATATACCATCCTAGGAGATTATTTTTTCTATGCATGTAGTTGGTGAATTAAAACACTAAGTACATCTCCTTACATTGGAAAACAAGGCTTATAAGTCTTGGATGGAGGATAATGATTTACATGGTAACCCTCTTCTAAAGACATTTGTAAAATATTCATTACCTAAGCATTTCCGAATACCATCATTGCTTCACTTTGATGGAACTGGAGATCCATTTGTACACCTTCAATCCTTTTGGAAGGCTTTGCCATCTCATGCGAGTCCTTTGATTCTACTCAAGTTATTCTAGCATAGACTAATGGGTAATGCAAAAAATTAGTTCTTTCATCTACTTATCATTGGTTCCTTGCATACATATGATGATTTAGAGGAGACATTTTCATATATTACATAGTAAACATGGACCCTCATGTTACATATGAGAAACTTACCACATTGCATTAGAATACTTTAGAGCTAGTTAGTGATTATATATTATGATTCAAGACTCACGTGTTAAGATTGATTTATAAACCATTATATTTATAAATTTATCATATATTTATTAAGGGGCTTTATCAACCTCTCTTCAAGCATATATTATATTAGATAGATTCCTTTTAAAAGCACTTATGCTATACCGTTCTAGCCTTGTAAAATAAATTGGGATTGACTGAGGTAGATTCAGTTGATTGCATTAATCTAGATTTCATAGTAGTACCTCCATTTAAGAATCCTAACACATAGCATCCACCATGTCCTAAATAAGATAGGAGACCTCAACTAGAAAAGCAACTAGTTAAGAATAGAGAGCCAATTTCTAGAGCATAACCTACAATATGAACTATAGAGAACAACAACAAGGCACCATTTAGATTGATTTAGAGTGAGATAGCCCATGTGTCATATTATCAGCACTACTAGATAGGAGGTTAATCACATTACCTTATACTCATCAATGAAATCCACATCTCTTACATAGATAGCCATATCATTCTTTTTGTAACTATCATCATATTCATGGACACTGAGATAATGACTATTATAGAGTTAGGGATTGCATTAATAGATGTGTTAATAATGGCATCATAACATTCACATAAGGGGCACCAAGATCTCCTCCATCATGGAACCATAGACCTCATTCCTCTATGACTGAGTTATCCCAAGACATTCCTTCATTGGAATCATTTATTACTCATCATGAGAGTAATGTGGGTTCTAATACAGAGCCTCATAGGAGATCTCCTATTTCACCTACCTAGAAAGTTTAGAAATGAGTACAATGAGAGTAGCCTACATATAGCACTATAATCTAAGGAGTACATAGTACAGCTCCATATACATATCCAACATAGTCATAGGAACTATAGTAGAGTACCATTATAGATATATATTGACTATAGCTATGTTTTTTTGGGCCCTATCTTATGTAACAACCCACTATGGTTAAGATTAGATGAACCCACACCATAGAGTATTACTCCTAATAGATATTCACTATGGTCAAGTTTTCTAGGTCCTATCTCATGTAGAAACCCACTATGATTTCAAATATATGAGCCCCCATCATAGGTTATATTTCCATCTTGATCTATTTCTCCATCATATGCATAACAAAAGAATCCATAGGGTGTTATTTGACACAACAATCCACTACAATTGTGGATAGTTGAGCCTTCTTCACAACACATAAGGTTACATTTAGTGCACATATATAATTAGTGCATAATAAATAGTATAAAATATAGATCATCTTCTTATATAACATGAGAAATATGGGCACTTGTTTAGTTGGCCATCAGGGTTTAGATAGTGATACAACACAGAGTGATATGACACACATTTC
Organism: Torreya grandis; assembly: GCA_037957365.1. Classification (NCBI taxonomy): domain Eukaryota; kingdom Viridiplantae; phylum Streptophyta; class Pinopsida; order Cupressales; family Taxaceae; genus Torreya; species Torreya grandis. The sequence goes on along the minus strand of JARHVA010006568.1, from coordinate 868,542 downwards.
ATACTAGTATTTTTTCATAAGATTCACTTTTTAGGCATTGATGGAGTGAAAGGGATAGCCTTTTTATTCTTGAGGCACCTATTCAGAAGGATTAGACATATAATATAAATATTGATTAACACACACATGATTACATAACTTCACTTAGTGGGCAATGATGGAGCCAAAGGACTAACCTTTGTATTCTTGATCCACTCTTGGGGATTTGAGCACAAAATGCTCTCTTAAATTACCTTATAGTAACAAATAACATTACTAATTCCAAATAACCATCCCTAGCCAAACCAAATTATCCAAATTCAGACCTTACCAATATCCCATTCTACCAATCTTAAACCAACTCATTTTATCAAATCAATTTATAAATTACAAAAAAACAAATTTTTACTCACATATAATTAAAAATCAAAACTAAAATCACACTTATTAGGAACAGTCAAATCACATATCCCAAGTACCATTTTACCAAAATATATGCAACCTCAACATCAATGTCAAATCAACTATTTCTAATCAACTATTTATAATAAATATACCAATCTATTTCAAAATCCATAACATAATATGCTTGAATCCAAAATTAGACCAACATATATATATATATATATATATATATATATATATATATAGACACACACACACACAACAAAGTTTTCAAAACATATACATCACATCAAATACAATTAATCATGAATGGGCATCAAACCCTCACTCTGAGTCTCACTCTCTCCTCCAGTACTAGTACCATAATCCACCCTAGCACTCAATGACCCCACACCTCCTTAATTTATCATATGCCTCTTATGATGACTCTCTCACTTCAATAGCTAACCATGATCCTTGCATAAGTTAGAAACCACCTCTAATGGTGTATGTACTCATCCATAATCTTCATACTCACCAATCCAAAATTAGGTGGGGGCATCTTATACTTATCCAAAATAGCACTTATCTCATCTCTCTCTCACTAATCTAACATATGTAGCTATCAATATAACAACTCTATTAAACAAATGAACATGAACACTAGTTATCACTCTTTCTCAATCTATCAAACTCTCATCCATTACATCATTAGGTGCATGTCATGTGAGCTCTTGGAGTGTTAGATCAATGATGGTCTCCCAATACTCATCATCTCTACTTCCTTATCCAACATGTGCCTCATCATAAGTACCTCCCACTCTACCTACACATAAATTAGGAAATTACATTATCTATATAATTTAAAAATCAAACTCAAAGCAAAATTTTTTACACAATTCAAATGAAATTATTGTTTACCTCCCATCATCTAGATCAACTGAGGATCCTCAGATTCTAAAGCATCCCATCCATAAATTAAGTATAATGGATCCCACCAATGCCTTATTCACCATACAATTTATGTATTTGTACATCCAACATCATCTATGTTAGGAATATCTATATCTATATCTGACACATCTAAAGTTAATGGATTTAGCTTAGCCCTAGTGGCCCTTAAATGAGCTCCTACCTTCATTGGTGCTTGTGCATTCCTCACCCACATCAATGATACTAGGGACACATATTTTTGTACCCCAAAATATATAGTCATGTGATCATAATAAAATTTCTCATACAATCTAACCCAATGGTCATGTATCTAATACCTGACCCTCATATAATATAACTTCACTCCATCCTCAACCCACCTAGGAAATCCTCTGAAGGCCTCTATATAGTGTCACCATCCACAAATATATTTAAAACCCACATATAGTGATCCATCATAGGGGACAAAATAGATAATTTACTCATACACCACTCCCAAAATGGCTATGAAGATGCCAACCTCTCCCTCAGTAATCATATCAGCCACATAACTGCTATGTGCTCATCAGCCCAATAATGCAATAACATTGTTGCACTCAATCTACCATTAAATGCCTCTTATGTAAACTTGTAAATATCCCTATATATGAGGGAAAACATAGTCCAACCCCAAAATAACATAGTACCATATACCTCCACACTACACACAATCTTATGCATCCTATATGCAATCAACACTCCATTCCTATCCATAGTAATAGACAAGGCCAACAACATTATCAACCACTTTTGTAATCATGGAACACTATACTATACTATAATTGATAGTAACACATCACTATCACTACCTATCTAATGTATATATGAGGGTACACAAAGAAAATACAAGGACACATGATAAATAACATCAATGCCTATGTCATCCTACAATGTCACATGTCATCCACTAACTAGTAAATGTAAAATGTGATACACATCCTCTAGAGTCATAGTAATCTCCCCTATAAGAAGCCAAAAAGTACATATATCTACTTTCCACCTCTTATATAAGGTGGTAATCAAATATCTATCCCACTGCACTATGCCTAGGTCACACACATGACCCAACCCTACCTTATCCATGACAACTCTTTCATCAGTAGATAATGGTAATAACATCAATGTATCCATAACCTAGCCCCTATAAAATTCTCTCATCCACACCTCACCCTAAAAACACTAAAAAATATCATATATATCAGTCCATAATGTGAAATCACTAGCTAATAAAAATAACAACTAACCAAGCAACATCTCATAAAATCCTACCCATAGGATAACAGTGTTGGGTATAGGACAAAAACACTAAACAAGAGAACTACAACCTATATAGGAGTGCTATAACCTAGACATGAGAACTAGATGTAGGATAGGAGCATTAGAACTAGTGAAAATTTTCCTAGGACAATTTAAATGACTAAAATGCACCAAAATAGGCTTCAAAATAGATAAAAATCAATGTCAACTACTTACTAGGGTAACATCACCACCAGTCTCAATTTGGGCTGCCAACTATTCGAATTGTGTCATGATAGGTGTTCATCTCTTCAACATATCTCTCACTCTAGAGATCAAAATATCAAAGTCATCAATACTCAAATAAATCAATAATTAATCCAATTTCTGATATTAATCAAATTTTTCAAGCAAGAAAAATACCATTTTGCCCATAACTTAAACCCTATAACTCCATTTTTCAAATTGTTTTCTTTGACATCACATGAACTTCACTCTCTTACTACCTCATCTTCCTACTATGGCATGTGTATCTCTTTTATACTCTGACACACACCTTGGTCCTCAATAATAAAAACTTGTTCCACTTTCAAATACTCAGTATGATCAATCAAACAACCTCTCAAGCTATATATAATAAGCCAACCTTATTTGTACTTACGCCACTAGTCATCACTTTTTTCTTGACCTCCTCTATCACAAATTTCATCCCTCTCCCAAAAATAATGGAATTATTCCTACTATTCCTATTTATACACTTACCTAGCATACCCATCCACTCTCATAGGTGGATACACTATGGTTCTTACACCTTAAGTATTTATATTATCATATTTAACTCATATTAGATGAGATATATAGTGATTCAGATTATATGGGTCACTTAGGTTCACTCATGACATTCAGAGGGATATACCTTTAATTTATAGATACGTAAACTATTCAATTATAATGGTTCAGATCATATGGATCCATAATTATTTCATTTTACATATACATAAACTATTCAAATACAATGGTTCAAATCATATGGATCCATAATGACTTCAGCTTACAAGCACATAGACTATTTAGATATAGTGGTTCAGATTATATGAATTCATATTTATTTTGATATAGATTTAGACTCAAATAACAAATTTGGAGGCATGTACATTATTCATGTCTCACACATACAACTTTATACAACATTGACATAGTTAAAAAACTAGATAACAAATTATAGGCATAACATAGAGAATAGTGTTTTGATCTCTAGTTTTTCACATAGGGCATGACACGGTAGGTCATATCACATGTGGTTATACAAATTTCCATATTTGATAAACACATCACTCACATACTAAATTTGGGGCATGGCATAGATGTTCATGTTATTCATCATCCAAGATTATATAGATGGAATGGCAAGACATGCTATTCTCTTTTTACACATTGACTAGAGTTTTGGATTACACCCAATTATACACAAGTTGTCACTAGGTTGGACCACATACCCATCTATAGTGGTTGTTCCATTACCCAAACTACATGAGTTTGTGTGGGATAGAAAATAGACAATGGTTTTACACCTATGAGTTTTTCTTAGTTCTAGTTTAGATATTCAAAGTGGGGCCATGATAGATTTTACTCTTCATAGCATACATATTCTATACATACATTCCATATTACATGAGCTTATATGGGATAGAGGAAAGACATTGGTTTTGGGCCTCTGAGCATTTCTAATATTTATCCAAATTCAGCATAGGGAGTAAGCATTACCCTCCTCCATAATTACATGGATTCCAATTTCAAATTCAGTACATGGGGGCATCTATTTTAAGGATTCAATTTTTTTATCTAGTGCAAATTGACTCTCCATTCACTTCCCTAGCTAAGAAGTGAGTTGGACCCTTTGCAGCACATTTATCTCCATGTAAGTAAGTTCAAGTACACATTTTATTTTATTTTCTTAACTCTAGTACTTCATTTCAATACATCACTAGAACAAAAAGGGGGCAAATGTATACACCCTAAATTGGTCTAGCAACCACACATATCATGTCTTTTCATATTCTTTTCATAAGAGAATCTGATTAGAGAATGTGAGACTTGTTCACATTTAGCCATGTCTTTTATTTTACTTATCATGGTCTTGTTTCATGCTTGAGTCATCTTTTTGCTTTTTTACAGTTATTTATAGACCTCTATATGGTCATTCTAGCTTAATTAGAATCTATTTTCCATGTTATTTCCATCCCCTAGGTCTTGAGCCTATATAATAGGAGAACTAGGGTTGGACTATAGCATTAGACCCTAAGGTGTCCCATTTTTAGTGCTCTTATCCAATTGTATTTTGAGTCCCAATGGTTAGGTTTCCTTGCTTAGTGAGTCCCAATAACTTTTTAGCTTTGTCATTAAGTTGTGTTTGTATTTCTAAGGTTGGCTAATGTAAATAAATATACCAAATGCAAAATAAAGTGTCTCTTATATAAAGGACTTCACAAGGCATTTTATATCTATCATTTACTACTTTGGCATAGTACATAATTAAAAATTATTCAATAGTATAGCTTAGCATTCTACATCACATAGAGATTTTCATGCTTAATCAGAGAAGGGACTAGGTGAATGTCATTCTTGCATCTACCATGCACATTTATTATAAATTTTCCGTAAGGGATAACTACATTTGATTTGAGACCCTAACTTGAGGGTTAGCATAGGCATTAATTAAGATGGTAGGGGTTTTATATCATGCGATCATACATCCCATAACATAATTTTTCCCCCTTTTGCTTTTGATGCATTTTTTTTTCATGTGTGTAGATGGATCTAGGGTTTTGAAGATTAAAATATAACTACAAAAAGCTCCATCAACATTCAAGACTCAAAATTTTACAAATAGTCTCACACAGGGATAGGAGAAAAAACCCAAAAAACTTATATCTTTATGACCAATTTGGACAACAATGGTAGGACCTGGAATATAATACTAGACCCTAAGTGTCTCATTTTTTATGCTCATATCCTTTCAAAAAATAAAAGATAGATTTAGATTCTTGACATCTTCCAAGTCCCATGAAATAATTTTAAGGCTTTGAAAGAGTCATCTCAATCTACTTTTATAGATAAGTTACTTTATTCCCTATGTAATTAATTTGATCAAAATATATATTTTACCATATTAAATTATATTTTCCACTTACTCCAGACCATTTATTGTTTAGGAACTAAACACTATTTTTCAAAAAATAATAAAACAATATGCATACTCAATAAGGTCTTGGATCAATTTATATTCTCCTTCCTAATGGATTTATTAAATACTTGGAGAGTGTTTGGTATGTTCTCACATTTGAAAAACATATTCTTTCCTTAGTAACTATTCAAAATAAATGTTATCAAATTATACGTGAAAATTGGATCATTTATATCAGTTTAGTGAAGGATGGATATAAAACCATGCATATAAGATATGAGGATGGAAATTTGGTTAGATTGAATTGTAAAGTGCTTCTTCCCAAAGTGGAACTTGTGGTAGTTATTGATATAGGTATAGGTAATATGTCTACATAGTGGTTGTTTCATCTTCTCTATGGACGTTTGAATGTTCACTCTTTAGTGGACTTGTAGAGATATGGTATGGTGAGTGGGTTACCCACCTTTTGTAAAGATAGTATTATTTATAAAACATGTGTTTTGGGTAATATAATCATGAAAATTTTCCTAAGAATTATTCATGGAGAGCTAATAAATATTTATAGTTAGTTCATAGTGATGTATATGACATGAATAAGTCATCCATTAGAGAATGTAGGTATTTTGTGTTGTTTATTGATGTTTTTCTAGGATGACTTGGGTGTTTTTCATGAAAAATAAATCAATTTTTTTCACTAAGTTTCTTGATTTATGACACTTATTTGAAAAAGAAACATGTTCACACTTGGCCACTCTTCATTTAAGTATTCATGGTTAGTTGAAAAATAAACATGTTTATTGATGTATAATTCAAATGAGTTTTTGGATTATTATTAATAACATGGTATTCATTGACAATATAGTAATTATTATACTCCAAAGTAGAATAGAGTCTCTAAAAAATGAACAAGACTTTAGAGGGAACAACTCAAGCTATGTTGCACTATAAATAACTCAATGATAAGTTTTAGGCTGAAGGCATTGGTATTGTAGTGTATTTGAGAAATAGGTCCCCTACAGATGCTCTTTTGGGACAAACTCCATATGAGGCTTGGTATGGGTTTAAGCCAAAATTTAAACATTTTAAATTTTTTGGATGCCTTTGTTTCACTTTAGTTCCCACTAAAAATATAACTAAGTTAGAACCATGAAGTTAAAAATGCATCTTTCTTAGATATTTAGAAAATAAAAATGGTTATAATTTGCTTGCATAGGATACATGAAAATTCATAGTGAGTAGGGATATGATATTTGATGAATTTGGTACTATGAACACTATAGATATTGATTCTCAATTTGATAGGTTATAGAGGAAGATTTAAAAAACATGCTAAGGGATTAAATAATGAGGCTCACTCTCATGTGTTATGTATGATACCAATATCCCTTATATTTCCTCTCATTATTATAATATTTCAAAATTTTATGAATTATAAAATGTATAAAATTCTTTACATCTTCCTTTAAATAGTGCACATGAGGAGAATTCTCATGTTCCTAATTTTAAAAATTTAGATAAGTATCCAAAATGGGCTCAAAGTACTTTTTATGAATTGAAAGAACATGAAATTTGTATAATAGGTCACAAGATTTATTTTAAATATGTGAATTATGTAATGGTTGTTACTAATTCTTCCATTAAGCCATCCACGTTTGAGGGGGCTTCTACTAAACAGGTTTGGCAAGAGGCAATGCATAGTGAATATGATGTAATACTTAAAAATAATACTTGGGTTTTGGTTGATCCTCCTCCATATTTCAACCCATATGATTAAAATGGTTTTATAGTACTAAGTATAAATCAAATGGATTTATTTATAAACATAAGGCAAGACTTGTTGTGAAACCTTATGTGCAACAAGAAGATATTGACTATGAGGAAATGTTTGAACCAACTTCCAAATAGAACTCTATTAATATGGTCCTTGTCTTAGTAACATATAACGGTTGAAAATTACATCAAATTTATGTTAATAGTGTCTTTTTTAGTGGTGATTTATATGAATAAGTATATTTTAAATAACCCCAAGGTTTTGATAAAGTGGGTGCTAAGCACAAAGTGTGTAAATTGATTAAAGATCTCTATGGGCTCAAACAAGCACCCAAGGCTTGGAATGAAAAAAATGGATCAATAATTGAATAAAATTGGCTTTAAATATATTTAATATGATGATACTCTCTATATTTTAATGTTGGGTAAAAAATTGGTGATTCTTGTTCTCTATGTTGATGACTTGTTCTTTACCAATAATGATGAAAACCATAACAAGTCTGTGAAGAAGGAATTAAAATATGGGTTTTAGATGACATATATTATAATTATTAAATATTATCTATGCATAAAATTAACTCAAAAATATCAAAGTATTTTCATTTCATAAACTAAATATATTTTTGAGTTGTTAAATAGGTTTGGCATGAATGATTGTAAACTTACCCTCACTCCCATGGAAATAAATTTGAAATTATCTAAAGATGATGGTAATGCCTTTTTTGATAGCACCAAATATAGATAATTATTTGGAGGTTTTATATATTTGATGACTAGTAGGCTTGATATATCATTTTTAGTTGGAATTTTGTCTAGGTTTATGCATGATCCTAGAGAAATTTATTGGCATGAAACAAAAAGAGAAATTTTTTAACTTTATGGAACAAAAACATATGGACTTGAGTACTATTTAAATAAAAAATCCAAACTTTTTAGGTATTATGATGCATATTTTGGTGTGTGTGTGGATGATAGAGTATCCATAATAGGATACACTATGCATATGAGTTCAATTGCCATTTCTTGGTGTTGTAAGAAGTAGGATACAATGGAAAATTCATAAATAGAATAAGAATAAATTACAACATGGGATGCTTATATAGATTTTTTTTAACTTAAAACGCATTCTTGAAGATCTTCAAATTTATCAAATTGCTCCTACACAGTTATACATTGATAATCAAAGTGTAATCAAGATGTCAAAAAATCTAATATTTCATTCCAAAATAAAACATATCGATGTCAAATATCATTATGTATGAATTTTGGTGGTAAATAAAGCACTTGATCCAATGTATTTCCCAATTGTTGATCAGATAGCTAACATTTTCACAAAACCCCTTGATAGAATCAAATTTGAAAAATTTAGGAAATTGCTTTGCATGTGTCCAAATAATTTATTTTGGATCATAAGGCAGTTCACTAGGATATGTTAGAAAGTAATAACTTAGTTTAGGATTTTGGCATGTAAAATTAAAAAAATGTAAATAGGGCATGATTATTTTTATAATGATACCCCCATCAATAAATTAAGTTAGATTTATTAATTTAGATTTATGTTTGAGTTAATAATAAAACTACCTTATAGGTTACATTCCTATAGATAGTTGGTTTTTAAATAACATGAATTAAAATATATATATATTCATGTTTGGTTTTGTAAAAAGGTTTAATGACATATTATCATCCTTGCTATGTACTTATTTTTTTCAAATTACTTAAATACTTATGGACCCATACTCAGTGGGCACAATATTCAACCTAAGTGGCACAAGATGTACTTATATATATGGTCAAATAAAAATATTTGTATTATAAAAAAATCTCATAACCTCACTATATATAGACCTTATTGAACCATACAAGTCAACCTATGAGCAAATTTTTCACTATAAGGACTTACCTCAAAAAAATATAACAAACATGAAAAGATCTTACAATTCTTGGAAAAAACCTTCATGCACTTGGATTCATCCCTATTCCATGATAACACATCCCTAAACAACTTCTCACTATTCATTGTGTTTCTCATTATTTTCACCATTAAACCTATTAGTGACTGGTCAACATGGATAACTAGTTTAGCACACTTGAGGGTTTGAAACTTTCCATAAACCTTCATGGAAACAAACTAAAAGTATCAAAAAATTTCCTCTATCCATTTAACAACTTTGACTTGGTCAACTCTGACTGTTACAATAAATTTGTAAGAAATAAGGCCTTTCTTTTAGGGTCCACTCACTCACCTCAAGACTCAATCACACCTACAGATGCTTGGGATAGTTTAATACAACATATAATCACTAAATTATCCATTTTTTCCATTTTTATCACTTTAGAACAACTTATTCATATTGAGTCACTATTAGAGTTGTTTGAGGGTTTAAACCATCTTCTACTATTAGCAATCAATCACAAAGATTAATCCCTCATTATAAAAACTAATGTTTATAACTTTGATCTAAGACCCTTACCCATCTACCATGAATATTCCATGTTTTGATTTAGAGGTTACACATGCTAATGAACACTTTAAAAACCTTCTCGAGTAGATAACTCTTCAACTTGTACACTTGAGAGACTTAAAACACTTTTTCAAGCCTAAACCTTCAAAATTTGACCTCATACTTGGTCAAAACACTTGATACAATATATAATACCACTTAAAAATATCACATGATCATTCATGTATTGAAATTCTAATCACATACCTCATTTGGCTACCATCTCTCTTTACTCTCTAGACTTTGACCTGTAAATCACATTAGGCCTTAAAAATAACATTCTAACCACTATCCAAGATATCAACACCTAATATACATGAAATAAAACCTATTATCATTCTAAAACACTTTCATACATCTTTCATGTGTCTTGATAATAGATCATGATGCCTCATTAGGCTAGGTAGGGTATAGAAGTGGTATACGTGTAGACTAGGTCTATAGGTTCTACCCTTGTAGGCTCACGCTAAGACTCACATGAGTGATATAATTCATCATATACATGCTTGGTCAACCTCAAATATCATTTCATTCCTAAATACATTCATTTCACCAAGCCATCATGACCCTTCATGCATAAGACTAGTCATCCTATGCACATACCTTCTCAAGTCACTTACTGGGTTTAAACACTTGACAACTTTGATAATAAGGGACCTTCCATGCTGACCTTAAAATCACTTATTAATTCATAATAACATATACCAAACATGTCTTACACTCTTATAATCACTACAACACTGATCAGTATCCTCTCTCATAATTAAATTCTTTAATTACCTCATAAAGATCTTTCTCAAAAACTTTTGACATCAATAACAAGATCGATTCCAAACCTCAATAATAGGAACAATGATCAATACAACTTATCCATTACTTATCCCTAAATAAAAACTAAGGAATTTTTCCATGTAAAACCAACCCAATGATTAAATATTCTATGAAATCTTAATAAATTAAAATAAATCCATAAGTGATATATTTGAGACTATAAAATATCCTATGAAGCTTTTAGAAAAACCTTTCAAAATAATACACATGGTAGATCCACATTTTATCTAGGACATGAGGTTCATATAGTGGTATTTGTAATCTAAATATTTTACTTATGATGCATAGACCCATGAAATATTTTTATTTCTATTTTTATATTACCTAATGTCAACATTTCCATGTGGAAAGTTTCTTTTGGCCATAGAGTCATACAATCATACATTGTCATTTTGTTCACAAGTTGGTCTCAACAATCTTAGAGATGTTTTGAATTATCCATTATATTTAATATAATGATTAGGTCCACCCACCATAAACACTTAATAATTAAATTAAACCTATAACTTTCACTTATTAAATCTACAAAAAATTATTTTTATTACAACATATTGAACATATCCTTTGGTATAGGAAGGAAGCCATAAATAAATACTATAAAGTGAACCTAAACTATGTGTCTATCACGTATTTTATTAGAGAAAACCCTATACTTAGGTGTAAACTATGAAATTTTTCCACATTTTTGAACTTTAATTAGGTATTGTTAGACCTAAGCATATTATAGTGACCATGGATAGACTTGAATTTATATAAGTGTTATCATGTGGAATATTAAACGGTGTCAACACTAGGTGGATCAATGTGTGAATGAGACATGGGAGACTACACATAAATGGTGAAAGTGATGGGTAAAATTATGATATAGGGCAAACCACTTCTTAACCTTTGAAAGCTCTACATATTTTTAACATTAGGATCCTAAAATTTCATGGGACAATTTTGGGCTCCAACATAAGGTGATATTTTATTCAAAGATGTATCAATTTTGATTGTGCTCCCATATGGGAAATTATTATTTTTTAATAAAATGGGATACATTAGTATTAATAATTATACATATGGATATGACATATGTTATAATCCCATGACAAGGAGAGACAATAAAATTAAACATGGAGAAAATATTGTTTCACTTAATAGAGGATCCTATGAATTATAGGAATGAAGTATTTTAAAATGATGTTGATTTGTATTTTTTTTTGGGGAAAATAATATATATTAATAACAAAGTATATCTTAAAACTTAATCTAAGGTGTCATAGTTGGAAAATAATAAAATTTGGGGGATTTTATTCGATGGTTATTATTATAAAGATGTTGCATGAACATGTTTAGTTTTGTATGCCCCTCATGATCCGATGTATATATTTAATTTTCATTGAAATATCAATGTAAAAAATGTTCCATAATATGAATAATTATTTCTAAAATTAAAAATAGTGATCAAGTAGGGGATCAAGTGTTTGAATATAAAACAAGATTTAGATTTGGTTATCATTAAAATTATAAAGGTATATGCAACTAAGAATTAGACATTAAAGAAATATAGAAATTCAACCTAATATTTCATTAAATTTTTGATGAATTTAATATAATTTTGATTACTAGGACTTAAAATGCATTGGTTCATCATTTTTTTGGAGAAACATCAAGGTTTACAACATAGAACCACACCCCATTTTGTGTTTATGGGATGTAAGTATTGATAAGACCCATATTACCTAATAATGTGAATAAATATATAGATTTTGAAAATGATAAATGGATATACATGTATATTTAGTACCTTGTAATTGATGTGGATATTTATATGGAGATGAATAATGGTAAATAAATCTTGATGGATAATGAAGTAATCTAGTTAAAGACTAGTATTATCCTAATGGTGTTAGTATGTTTGGAAGGTGAATTTTACCCTATAGATATAATATTAACAATAATTTATAATTATGAGGAGACCAAAGCACTAGAGGGTCCCAGCAAAAGGATGAGGCAAAGCTCTAGAAAGAAAGATACACAAAAAGGAGCTTTGCTGGAGGCTACCACACATGAAACTATTTTGAAAGGAAAAGAAGCCATGAACTTGATACTAGAACTGGATGAATAATCTGGTCCTTCTTGTTGGTTTAGAAACTGGTAATGATCTTTGTTTTCTTTTTGTTATCTTTTGACTGATGTGTTACCAGATCTCTATTTTTTTGGGTTTTAACCGGATGTTTCTCTGGTGGTTTTAGGTCCATTTAAAACCTGGTTTTGCTACTTCCTTGTAGTGTTTTTTAGGCTTTGCCTATGGACTTAGATGTTCTTTCTTTCACTCTTTGTTTCAGGGTTTCGGGGCCCCTTCAAAACCTATTTTTACCTTAATCTAAAACAATAATTTATAATTTAAGTATAGATTCACAAGAAGATAATTTATTAAAAATGAATGTATATACACATATATTTTCTAGTCACTAAGAAATATCTCTTAAAATACTTTTTGGTTTATTAGTTTCCAAAAATGCATTTCATAAGGAGTACAATAGGAAAGGGATGGAGTTAGTTCATTATGTTTTTTCTATATGTCCATGTTACCTAATTATACCTTATTATCATCACCATCATTCCTTTATATATATTTATCCTCCATCATGTCTATTATTCCATTATTCCTTTCATTCTACTAAGTATCTTGAAATTTTCTTATGTCGTTAATTGGGATAGATTTAATTATGTATCATCTCCTATATTTCATATTAAATCAATCCTAACTAATTTGGTATATCTCATTAATGTAATTTTTCCCTATTAAAATTATCCTAATTAATTTATTTTATGTACTATATAAACATGGTTTCATTCCTAATTCCTTAAGCTGAGTTAATCTAGATTGATTGCATCAATATTTTAGGCAAACACTTTTAGGAATTTGATTGGTATTTATAGGGTTCATAAATGTAATTTTAATAGAATAAAAACTCATATACCTTTTTTTGCAAAAAATAGTGTTTTATAAGTATATAATATCAATTGGGATATAATATCATATTATTTTGGAGGTCTAGTCTCAATCAAGGTCTTTGAAGCTCAATAGAATAAAGATGATGGTGATGGGTAAAGAAGAATTCACTTTCAAACTTTATTGAATAATAAAAATAGGACTAAAATCCTAATTGAGGATAATTTTAATTAAAACATTGATTTATTTTCCTAAAAAATACTTTATACCATTCATATAGAGTTATTACAACTTATGTAATTGATCTTTTACTTTCTATTTGCTTGAAACATCAAAATATGCTAAACAGGGTTCTGTAACATTTTTAAATAGGCCTATTCTATGATAAATAATATTATATTAATTTTTATATGTTTAAAAATATTTAAAATATTTTAATATATTAAAATGAATCATGATAAACCCTTATACAAAGTTTCATCCCTTTTAGTTGGTTCATTTCCTTTTTAGAGAGGTTTTAGTTTTGAAAGCCTAGCTTTAAAGTCTACATGCCTATACATAGGATAAGAGTACAAAAATATATATAATTTGAATTTTAAATATAATTTTATAATTATTCCACTTGTATAAGGTATGACCCACCAATTAATAATTTACCATACAATTTCAAGCTTTGAAGAAGCTCAGAACATGAAAAAAATGACTTTTTTTATGACTGTACCAATAGATTTTGTTGATTGTATTAGTTATTTTCTTAACTTTGATGTTTGAAAATTAAAAGAAAACCTTAAAAAAATAAATTATGACTTAATAAAAACATAAAAATTCACTAAAAATTATATTTAACTTGAATTTTTTAGAGAAACTTGGATGAAATTTTTTTCCATTATTTTCATGCAATTTGTGATACAAGCCAACTAGAAAATGCCATGTTTTTGAGCTTTATCTTATATTTTTATTTAATTATATATATATATATATTATGTATAATATCACTATATCTATTTATTTTATCTCTCTTAATCCTCCACTATTTGTTTCAACTGCTACATTTCTCCAACTATCTAACTAACTAACGAACTCCACTCAAAATTGACCTTGGTAGAGTTTTATATGGTTATGCATGATTTTAAGACATTATAAACATTTAGAACATGTAATAAAACTTTGTTGTACCAATACATGAAATATAATGAATTTTAATTATTCTAAGATATAAGAAAACCCTTAAAATCTTTATAATAAATTAAATTCATTATTTTGGCAAGAAAAATTAGAAACACCCCAAAATGAAAACAAAAAATAGATCATAGGAGATTATTATTAATATTATTATTATTTACAAAAATTGACTCTATAAACCTCAAAAATACCCAAACATACAAAACTAATCCTACTATATACATGCACCTACATCAGAAGAACCATGGAGATGACCCTTAGTACTTAGAGTAAAAATTATGGACATTTAGGTATTCATCCCTTGAATATAATACCTTCATATAAAAATTATCTAGTAAATTGACACTAGAGACAAGGGGGATATTGACGTACCAAAAATTATACTTAAGGTAAATATCCATATCTATAATATATTTATTTTATTTTATTTATTCAATAGATAAAATTTGCATTTTATTACAATAATATGTTGTTATCTCTTCTCTCCTCACCTAGACTATATAGGCCTAAAAATAAGAACATAATTATATTCATTTATCCATGATTATGTTAGTTTTCAAAAAAATTCATGAAATTAATATCAATTAAATCCATTTTGAATTTACATATTTTTAACTTATCTTATTACCATCTTGGATCTAGGTTTCCCTTGTTCATTAGTTACTTCCATGTACTTTCTTTATTATATCCTTGATACTCCTCTTACAAATATCTATTTATTATATCTCTAACCTATTTCATGGTGAAAAATTTTTGTATGTAATTTTTCTTGACATTTGAGCCTCACATGGACAAATTTCATCACCTACCATTAAAAACTTTTATAATACCCCCCTTAATCTTAGTTTTAGTCTCCAAGCTTGCTATGTTCTCATGAATGTCTCCTAGAGGTATTCTATCATTGATTAAGAATGTCATTGATTTTGTTTGTGAGTTTCATATATCATAAATATTTGGAGGTATATTGGTGATGTGTTAGTCCTTACTATGTTCATAGAGTGAGAAGGGAGAGTGTCCAAATTTATTATGAATTATAATAAATGGTTTTAACATTATTTGATAAGGTCATTCTCCCTAGTATTTTTTCTCAAGCTTGTCTCAAACTTTGATTAGCCCTTTCATAGTTCCAAATGGTCCTTAACATGATACATCAGCCTTTATACCTTATGTAATTTTTAAAAGTGGAAATTATTTTGATAAAATTGCATTATTAAGGTCTTGAAATAGGTCTCATTATCTCCATATGGTCATAACTAGGTGTTTCATGCTATAAAAGGCCCATTTTAGAGATCATATTCACCTCCCACTAGCCAAGTGGATCTCAAAAATGGTAGAAATGTGTCCTTTAAACTCCCTTTGTCATATAATTAGTTTGAATTATTATAAAAAATATGTTTTCCCTCCTCTCATCCTTTAATGGTGCATTAATGATCAAAAATGGAAAAAAATTTAGGGAAAATGGTATCTTCAAGTGTTTTTTAATAGATTGTATAGAACGATACAATCAATTCATATAAGGGGATCATAGATTGAGTATTACATTATTTTAGATGTATATAATAAGTTTCAGGGTTAGTGAAGGCATAACAAGTCTAAAACCATTGCTCTCTCTTTACTAGGTTTCTTGGAAACTCAGGGAGTCTTTCAAGGTTTCACTCATTCCATACAAGAGAGGGAATATCAAGAGCTAGGATTTTGGGGATATGAAGGAGGTCCATTGAAATTATTATCAAATATTTTTTATATAGTTTCATGGCCGAAAATTTATGAATGAATGCTAAGAACCTGGTCACTCTAATGGGCTTATTCATCTATTTAGGGGTTAGAAAGTGCAATGGTATTGGCACATTTTGAAGGATTTGATGAAAATAAATGTGTGATATGTGTTCATGAGATAATAATATACCTTATCCAACATAATACACTATTTTTTCACATGTTTAGAGTGTGAATTATATAAGATCTTCATGTTTCTTCATTTTATCAAATTGCAAATAGTTTTCCATATATTACAGGGTTATCAGGGCTTGATAATGAAGATGAATGGTGGTTATGGTTATGTAATAATTGATTTAAATTTTATTAAAATTTTATGCCATATTAATCACCCAAATGGGCCACCTTATTCTAAACTAATCACTCCAAGGTACTATCCATAGTGTGACTATCATGGTAAACATGGTATCACTTTTAAAAGGAAGAAATAGTAACTATAGATGGTTTCTAGTAGCATTGGAGATGCATAATATTACTAATTTTATAGTAATGTATTTTATTATTACCCTCATTACCCCTTAATATATTCCTTACACACTATCCATCTCCACCCTCAGTTCATTGAGCAAAGATAGGACTCACTCAATCATTATAAACTTTTCAAGTAGATTGTATAAACATGGTGTTCATTATTGACATGGAGTATAGATGGTTAAATAACTTGATGAGGTAATGAAATTATGAATAATAAATACAAGATAAGAACAACAAGGATCATTATCATAGTGACACCATTCAAATTAATCAAATTTTACCCCCTCTAAGTGGTCACACACATACATTGACTTAAACAAGTGTATGTAGTCAACTTGAGGGCATGAAACAAGGTATAGTTTGATGGAGTGATGAGATAATATCTTAAAGATCATAAAAACGTGATTAAGCCTTAGGAACTCTTAAAATAATTCTAGTAAGAATAAATGTTAAATAATTTTAGTGGGTTACAAAGTACTTTAGTATGAACATTATCCCATATAGGTAGGGTTTAATCTCTTGCATACAATCATGGTTCAACGTTGTATTATAACTTGAGATAGGGTTTTTAGTTCTTAATATAAAATTTAATGGAGTATTTTTGGTGAATAAAATTTAGATAGGTAAGGAGAGTTTTGACCTCTCTCTCAAGGTCCCTATTCTTTCGTAGAAGGTGCGTAACTCATTCAATGAAGCAAAGGCCTTGACAATTATTTCTTTTAGGCCTAAGCTAGGTAACTACAAACCAAATAATGAAAATAAATGATGTAAATAGGTTTCAAAATGTTGGTAAAATTATATAAATCTAAGGAAAGGAGTTGGAAAGGTGAATAAATGCTTTCTAGTGATAGGAACCTAGGTCAAAGGAATAAAAGAGTCTAAGAGCCCACATAGACCTTTTAAGCCTAGATAGATATAATAATAGAATATACATACTAGTTGAAATATTATACAGAGATTGAAGTTGTTGAAAGGCTTAGAACACCTTATGGGGCAAGTAGGAATAGGTATCAGGGTGTTTCCAAGTAATAAGAAACTTAGAATGATAATGAGACCTTAATGACCTACTTAGCTAATTAGGCCTAAAATGGAGATGTGTAGGCATATACACACAATTTAGAGAGTTATAAATAATTTTCAATTTTTATAAATTTAAATAATAAATTAGTTATGAGTGGGTAACCTCAGATATTATAAGATACTCTACTTATACTAAACATGCAAGCCTGAGTGAGACCTACAAGCAGAGTTAGTAGTAAGAAGTGGAAGTATGGAACATTACAAAGAGATGGTGTAAATATATGAAATTTAGTATTTATATTTTTTACTTATTGTTCTTATAATTTCATAATAAATTAATTTAACCCTTTAAATGAAAGGAAACAAGTGGCCTACATAGGCCTATATCAGAATTACAGGCATATACAAGTTCCAAGAATGTTTGGGAAGTTAAAGGTACCTAAGTAGGGAGGTAAAAATAAATAATAAATGTTTACAAGTGACAATTAATAGTTTTTTAAAGATAAACTAATTTCCTATTAGGCCATTAGGTCTAAAATAGGTATGAATAGACTTATGTTTGTATTAAGGCCACCTATGTGTCTTAGTGTCTGAATGAAGTTGTAAATCACATTAATTAAAGTATGAATACTATTAAAATATTTATAAAGGGACTAATAATCTCATATGAACATAAAAATAGTCAACTCAAACCTTAAGGGTTGCACAAGCTTGGATGTGCACTAACCCTTGACCTGACTATGTAAGTGCACGCAAACAACATCATTAGAAATTTGAGGATTTGAGGTAAGGATAGAGGATAAAATTAGGTGATTATGAGTTTATATGAATTTATTAAACCCAAAATCCACCTATAGTTTACTTAGAAGCTAACACTCCTCTCAATGCACCCTTGGGCGTAATAATGAGTAATTGTATTCTAGATAACCTATAAGAGAATGGGCAGGGGTGAAAGCCTAGGTTCATTATAGGATATATAGAGGCTAGGAAAAATTAAAAATGTATCCATAATGTCATTATAATGATTAAATTAACTTTAAGATACTCAGCCCTTACACCACTATGAAGCACCCTTAGACTACTAACAGGTAAAATAATGACCTACAGGTAGACTTGCATGAGAAAATGAAGGAAAAGTGGATTTATAGTATATGGATAAATTAAATAAGGATAAAATTTATATTATAAATGTTTTATCGTGTTATTTAGGACATAATCTCATCTATAGGTCACTATGACCCTCAAAACTCAGTGAAGGCTTGTTGAGCCTAAAAGCCTATCTTAGCCCTCAAGCCTCTCACCATAATGAATTATTCACAAACCTTATCAAAGAAGAAATAAGCCCATGAAAGGTATAGAAGGATAATAATAACCCTAAGGGATTTTTTTATATATAATATAATGTAAAGGAAAATAAATTTTAGTTTTAACTCTTAATTTGAGCTACCATAGTCCTACATAGTTAGCTTAAATTGTAATTTAGATGTTCATATCTCTCAACACCAAGTGTATTAGATAAAATAATATTAGGTTATTTGAGGCACCCATACATACTTAATATACATGGTTTAGGTAGTTAATTTGAGGGCCCACCTTTCTGAATGAAGTCTAAGACTACAAACATGTCTAGATAACTTGTAGAGAGCTCAATGTCTATCATCTTAAATTCATGTATCTCCACAAAAATTTCAAGGGAACATAATATTATAATATGTTTTTTGGGGATATATGGAATAAAAATACATGACCATAATTTTGGGATTATAGTTCTCATCTTTATGAACCATCGTTAAGATGCTAGACCTCCAAAACCCTCTTTAAACCCTATCATAGACCAGTCTTGGGAAGTGTTAATATTTTGTTAATCAAACACTCCAAAATGTTGTAATAAACTCATCAACAATAAATATAACTTATAGGAGACCCTAACCATGGTACTATGTTGTACAAACATTATACAAATTTGAAATAAAATTTTATTTTTTAAAGATTTTGAGAGCTTTTTAAGCTACATAGATGTTTTGAAGGATTTAAACCATTGGAGATGGAATTTTGGAACTTTTTTCATCCTATAAAGTAATTATATGCCTAAAAACATTCTTTTAAGTACCTTAATATGTCTCTTCTAAATATCCCATACGTAGATGTGAAGGAGAAGGTAACCTAGTCACCTAGTTTGGCAAAGTTGTAAGTGTTTATTAATCATAAAGGCCTATGTTATGGTACATGATGTTGTTTCAGAATTAATACTCAACTATTCATAGGTTATTTATGTTTATTTCAAGATTTCATGGTCATCAAATATTAGTAGTTAGGTAACTAGGCCTAATAGTCCTAATGGACCTACTTAGTGAACCAAGAGGAATGAAAGATGGCATTGAGGGACTAATAAGAAGATAAAAACAAACTAATTACAAAATTTAAATGATTATAAGGATGATATATACACTCTTTATGTCCATTATGAATAAATGGATCAAGTTTCAAATCCAAGTCGATATGCATATTAAAGATAGGGTTGTTAAACACCTCATAGAATCTAATTTCACTTCATTACACCTTGTAACTACCATATATAGAAGTAAATGACCCATAATTGGGTGTGTTCATGATTTTTATGAAGTCAAACAAAGTATTTACAACCTCCACCATCTCATTTTAATGCCAAAAAGGGTCATTGAAGAAGACTAATACATGGAGAGAGTTGAAAAATGGTTGTGTAACTAATAAAACTGATGTATGAGTGGACTATGGTCATTGATGATCTCTAATATATAAATAAATTACATATTCCATCCCTCTCTCTTATGATCTACTATTTATTTAGGCCTTATATCTTTGAATTATATCCCTCTCCCCATTATGAGTAAACTCTACCTAATTTTGTACTTGTAGACCTATTTAGACTAATCAATAAACTATTGTAGCTCTTATATGGTGATTTTAGTGTGTTCATACTTTTTTTTATTTGAAAATTTGATGGATCTCCCTCACTTGTAGGTATTTATTCACCTAGATATAAATAAGGTGTCTTATGCAAGTTATGTGGTGTGTAAAAATGTTGGTGATGGATTATAAAGTGTGACCTAACTAGTAAGAGTATCATAGTAGACCTTATTGTCAATAAATTTACATTCTAGTCACCTAATATAGTCTCCAAATCAAACATTTTTGCATTGGAACTCATGAAGATGATTGTTTAGTTACTTGTTAGTCCACTAGTGTTTTTAGGAGTTCAAATTGAGTGGATGGATGAATCAAATAGGTAGATCACAACCCCTTAGAATAGGTTTATTTTATATAATTTCATTCCCTTTTCACCCCAAAATTAATATGTTTTAGTAAATCAATCCATAAAGTGATGTATCAAGGGATCTAGCCCCATAATATAGAGGTTTTATCTAGTTATAAGGTCACCCACAACCTTTAGACCACTCCCAGGTTAGTCCAATTTTAAAGTAGGTTTAAACAACCCCTTTCAAAGGGTGAAAATTGGGCTACCAATAGTTCTAGAATTCCCAATGGGACCATATTCAAGCATTGGAGCCTTCACAACATCAACTTGATCTTCACAAACAACTTAAAACACTCATATATTAGTTTGTTGTTAGAATTTCATGATAAGTCATCATCTCAGGGGTAAGAAAGGTTATTTTTCATACTTACATCTATAATACATGTGCTTAATGATAAATTATGGATGTATATGGGGAAGAATTATATCATACACTCTCTTATGAATAGCCCCATTATCCATTATAATTCCATCATTATCCCTATCAACCCTATTTTGACCCTTATCATCCCTACATTCACCCTTGTTATCCTTATTGCCAAAACTACCAACCCCATTATGAGCCTCATCTACTTCCTTGGTAGTCTAATTATTAATCTAATTAGTCATGGTAATATCATGATGATTTTTAATATCCTACTCATGTCCCAAGTCAATCCATATCAAAACTTAAATAGACCCTATTATACTATGAAGGACACATGGTGAGCATTAACACATTGAAAGGGTATTGATAAGAAATCCTTAATCATGTGATTTAGATCATTAGAACTTTATTATATCACCTAAATGAGAGTGGGAATTTTTCATGAGAGAAGTTCATTAAAGAGTTAACAATGACATGTTGAATATAGAAGGTCTAATTTCAAATATTGAGGAGAAGTTGGTAGTAGATGAGGAGAAGTAGGTTCACCAACATCAACATTTTATCCCCTCATCCATCCCACACAAGTCTTATGTTAAACTAACCATCATCCCTAAAACAATTTAATTAAATGTGTTTCAAGGCCCTCAAATTTATTCATGGTATTTCTCATCCTTTCCATCATGCAAATGTATCTAAGAGGAAGTATAAGAAGAAGAAAAGGTATGCATTAAGATAACTAGTCATCATGATCAGATCCATGATCAGTCAATGCTTGGTTTTGAATCCTATCTTTCTAGACAAATTGAGGTTATGAATAACCACCTGTATTATTTAGTGGTAGCTATAAAAGAAACACAATATTAGCTGAAGACACCTCCATTCATCTCCTAAATTATAGTACACACAATACAAGAAAATCCTAAACCCAAGTTTCTAATCTGGAAATAAATGTAGAAATCAAGGAGAAGAGAGGGGAAGTCAAGCATACGATAAGGTGTCAAGGTGGAAATCAATCTTGAGACCACTCAATCCCCACCCTTCCCTCCTTAATATTCTAAGGCATTTCCTCCTGGAAATTAATTTAGAGTAATGTGCAAAATGAGGAGATGATGGTTGTTAGGAATAAGTAGTTGAATGAAGGAAATGAGGAATTCATGTAATCTATCTTAAATTCACTCTAGTAATATCCTATTCCACTCCTTGAGAGAGATTTAATTATTGAAGAGTTGAGCAAATAAAATTAGATTGAAATGGAAACTAATGATGGTAACTTGAGTGAGCTTGAAGAGGAGCTTGTCATTTAGACACCTCTTAGAAAGGGGAAGCACAAATTAGAATTAAAATATGTAGAAGAGGATGAATTTTATTATAAATATTATCATTGATTTCAGATTTTCATTTAATGTCTAAAGGTGTTTTTAATGTTTATATCTTAGATAAAAGTGTGTTAATATTAATTAAATATTAATGAATATATTTTTGGTTGCATAAAGACAAAAGAGGGCCCATGAAGAAGTCAAAAAGTAATCACTAAAGACAAAAGATTAAAAGGATACATTTCTCCATGAAGGGTCACCTTGAGGAATTTGAAGAGTAATAACTAAAGATAAAAGAGGAAAAGGATGCATTTTTCCATGAAGGGCCACCTTGAGGAATTTGAAGAGTCACTAGATAAAGACAAAGAAAGAATTCAAAGGGTCATGCAAGGGTGAATGCCAAAGGTAATTTATAAAGGTATAAAATATGGGTTGGGAAGACATTTTGTATTATATAAGTGAATGATTTTATCTATCTAAGAACAGAAGAGGAAAGTAGATAAAATAGAAGAGATATAGTAGTGTGCTATCATTTGTTAAGAAAGCAACATTAAGAGATAGTTGGTATTTTATACACAAAAGGGGTTAGTGATATTATGGGTGGGTGCTCACGAATCATTTTTGTGTTGGTGCTCCTATAAATTGGTGCTTGTAAAATTTGTAACTTGAGTTGGTGCTCATTTATATACTTGAGATTGTTCTCCATGGTTTTTCCCACTTTGGGTTTCCATGTAAAATCTGGTGTCTCTCTCACTCTCTCTTATGTGGTGCATGTTATCACTTTAAATTTTATTGCATATCTTGAATGTATGAATAAGTGGTTAAATCAAAAGGAATTTGATTAAGTAAAATATATATCATGTGGTTAATAATTGGTATCAGAGCAGATTCCTTCAAAAAGAGTTTAACAGCTTAAAGGTAGATCAGGGAAAACGCAATGGCCAAGAAAATAAAGAAGGAGAATCAAGAATTGATATTTGTGGCTGAGGATCTTAAGAAATAGGTGTGTTTATTAGATTCTAAGTTGGCTATAGAATTAAAATAAGATAAGATGTTTATTCAAGATCTTGACAATCAACTGGATGTTACAAATTCAATTTTGAAATCAAGAGAAGAAGATTGTAATCAGTTGAAGTTTGATTTATGTTTTTTAAAGGATAAGCATGAGAGTTTCATAATAAAAGATGAGAAAGATCATGAAATATCAGTCCAAGGTAAGAAGGATGCAAGTTTTAAAGGAAAATTGAAAAATCCAATCAAGTAGCCCAATGCTTTCAGATTTTCAAATTCTTTTCATGGTCACTATTTTGTATGTCATCATGTTGGTCATAGGGCAAGAGACTATATGAGGAGAAGCAATTAGTCAAAGGGAGATCTTAGTCACATTCAAGTAAAAGGTATGAGAAATTTTTTTTGATTTTATTGTCATAAGGTTGGCCATATTGCTAAATTATGTCCAAATAGAGTAAAGAGATCTTCAAGGTGTCAAAGAATATAGAGCCCCTAGAGGGTATGAGAAGAGAAAAAATTGGGTTTAGAGTCCTAAGATAGTAAAGGTTGAACCTGTTGAGTTTAAGAGTGAGAATAAGTTATTTTCTATAATGAATAAATAATCAGATGAGAAGGACTGTGAATAATTTCTTGTTATATTTGAGAATGAGCCTTGTCAAGATAAGATAGTCATAAGAGTTGAGAAGATGAGCAACATCATGAATGTTGAGGTTAGTAAGTCAAATAAGTTAGACATGCTTATATGGATTCTAATAAGAAGACACAAAATGATCAAGGAAGTAACAAAGGAGATGTGGGAATCTCTTGATATTTTATTCTAGGACCTTTGTGTGGGGTGTCTCTTCTAGGCTTCAAAGAGATACTTTAAAGAAAAATTGAAGCATGGTGGATGTTTTTGGGTCTTGGCTATGTTGCATGACAAGAAGGTGAGTTGATAGATTAATTTGTATATAAATTGAGGGGGAGATAAGTGTAAGCTAGAGGAAATATGTATAGGGAATAAGGGAAAAAATAGGTATAGGGAATAGGTTCAGGAAATAAGATGCTACAATTGGGGAGTTATTGTCTATTTTTAGTTGGTATAGTTTATACGTCTTAGTTTAAGTTTTACATGTGCAGTATAGGTTTTTAGACTTAGTGACAATTTTAGGTTGCCATCAAAGACAAAGGGGGATATTTTTAGAAATATTTTCATTGATGTCAAATTAGCATTTAATGTCTAAAGGTGTTTTTAATGTTTATATCTTGGCTAAAAGTGTGTTAATATTAATTAAATATTAAGGAATATATTTTTGTTGAATAAATACAAAAGAGGGCCCATGAAGAATGTGAAGAGTAATCACTAAAGACAAAAGAGGAAAAGGATAAATTTATATATGGAGGGTCACCTTTAGGAATATGAAGAGTCATCGCTAAAGATTAAATATGAAAAGGATGCATTTCTCCATGAAGAGTCACCTTGAGGAATTTGAATAGTCACTAGGTAAAGACAAAGACATAATTTAAAGGGTCATTCAAGGGTGAATTCCAAAATTCATTTGTAAAGCTATAAAAGGAGGATTGGGAAGTCATTTTTTATTATGGAAGAAAATGATTTTAACTAGCTAAGAAGAGTATAGGAAAGTAGAGAAAAGAGAAGAGATATAGTAGTGTGCTATCATTTGTTGAGAAATCAACATTGAGAGATAGTTCATGTTTTATACATAAGAGGGATTGGTGCTCCTACAAGTTGGTGATTTTGAAATTTTTAACTTGAGTTGGTGTTAATTTATATACTTGAGATTGTTCTTCATGGTTTTTCCCACTTTGGGTTTCCACATAAAATTTGGTCTCTCTCTCTCTCTCTCTCTCTCTCTCTCTCTCATGTGGTGCATGTTATTGATTTATGTTTTATTGAATATCTTGAATGTATGCTCAAGTGGTTAGATAAAAATGAATTTGATTAAGTAAAAGATATATATCAAATTTTTAATATACTTCTAGGACCTTCTTTATGACATGGAAACATACCTTCATCATGACAGTCCTTAAGAACTTGTAGCAGTTACAGTAGACAAGTGTAGACCAACCAATGAGGATGAAGAATAAGGCAACTTTGAGAGATGACAAAATCATCAAGTGTTTTTTGAAGATGAAGGAACTTCAAATGATAAATTAAGATATTTTTTTCACATTATAAGGCCATTATAGTCTCTCATTGAAACATGATATGATTTGGTCTAAGTTAAGGAGAGCAGTTCCATCAAACAAGGAGGCAATCCTCTAAACATGCCATTCTAAAAGACTACCTTATCTAAAAATGACTTGTTTTATGTTTTAAAACAATGTTACCAAATAATTATTCCACCTATATATTCCTATTCACTCTTGGAGGATGGAACTAAATTCAATGGCCTCAAACAATCATGAAATAAGATGTAATTTCCCTAGAAGAAAACCTTACAACTATAATACTAGGGCCACTTCAAAATACTCAACCTAATCAAGAGAAAAATATTAATAAGGTATAAATTATATTGTTGATGAAAATAAAGAAAGTGTAATATTATTATGATTGGGTTATTGAATCACCTAGTCAACCCAAGCACTTGGGGATGGAGCTAAAAGGTCTAGTCACTCTCTAAAGATGCCATGAGCATGATAGTGTCTTTAGCTATAAGTGAGAGTCTTTATTCAATAGATAGTACCTGATTACACATCAATCATCATGTGAAAACATGATCACATAGATCTAACTTGATCAAAGGAGTTTCCATTTTGATACTAGAGGATAAATGAGGTGTGCTTTAATTAGTTTATTCTAGTGGTTTGTGGTCATTTTTCAATAAGTGTGTCATGTACAAGTTGTTAGTAAGTTGACTTAGTTATCTTCATGTCTTTTTTGTTTGATTCTTAGGTCTAAGTGTTGTTCCCTTCTTGTATTTGTTTCATCTTCTTATTATTGTAGTCGTAGGAAGTTCCACTGATTACTAAATTAGTTTAGCAGTCCAACAAGGTGGTCGTTCAAGTCTTGAGTTATTTTGAGTCAACTTTATCATAAAAGTGGATAGGTTCTCTTGACCAATACGATGGTCAACCCCTAGAGTCACCAAAAATGTTGACATTTTTGCCTCACAAGTCTAAATGTTAGTCCCTACCATCAAAAAATTGCATAAGACCCCCCAAACATATCTTTAGTCTCCAAGATTTTTATGATCTCATGAATGTCTCCTAGGGGTCTTCTAACATTGATTAATAATATTAGAGTCTGTTTGTGAGTCTCATATGTCACATATATTTGGAGGTCTATTAGTTATTTTTTAATCCTCATGATGGTCTTATGCGAGATAGGATAATGTCTAGATGTATTATGAATTCTAACGAATGGTTTAAATATTATTTGACAAGGTCATTCAACCTGGTATATTTTCTCAAGATTGTCTCAAACTTTCATCATTCCTTTAATAGTGCTCAATGGTACTCAACATGATACATGAGCCTTTATACCTTATAATACTTTGATAAGGGTAAATTATTTTGATAAAATTTCATTATTAAGGTTATTAAATAGGTCCCGTTGTCTCCATATGGTCATAACTAGGATTTTCATGCCATAAAGGCCCATTTTAGAGCTCATATTCACCTCCAACAAGCTAAGTGGACCCAACACATGGGAAAAGGGTTTCCTCTAAACTCCCCTTGTCATACCATAAAATTGAAATATCATATAACTTATGTTTTCCCTCCTTTCATACTTTAGTGGTGGGTCAAAGATCAAAAAATGGGGAAAATGTAGGAAAATGGTATATTCAAGTGTTTTATATAGGTTGTATAGAACTATATGACTAGTCCATATAGGGGGGATTAAAGATTAAGGATCACATTATGTCATATGTATAGAAAAAAAATTTAGGGTTAGGAAAGGCATAAGAGGTCCAAAACTATTTCTCTCTCTTCATTGGGTTCCTTAGTAGCTCAAGTAGTCTTTTAAGTTTTCACTTATTTCATATAGGAGAGAGAATATCAAGAGCTAGGATTTTGGGGAGATGAAGGAGGTACCTTGACATTCTTATCCATGTATTTTATCTATAGGTTCCTACCTTGATCTTTATGAATGAATGCTAATAACTTGGCCACTCCAATGGGCTTATTCATTTATTCAAGGGTTAAAAAGTGCAATGGTTTTGGCATATTTTAAAGGAGTTTCTTAAAATCAATGTGCTATATGTCATAATGATATAATCATATACCATATCTAACACCCTACATAAATATTTTAGACATTTAGTGTGTGAAGGCAATAGGATCTTCATGTTTCCTCATTTTGGTAGACTACATCAAAATTTACATATATTACAAGGTTCTCAAGGCTTGATAGTGAACATGAATGGTGGTTATGGTTATGTAATAAATACTTTGAATTTTATTGAAATTGTATTCCCTCTAAATCACATAGATATGCCACCATCAATCCAAAATGATCACTCCAAGGTACTATCCATAGTGTGACTATCATGCTAAACATGGTTTAATCTATAAAAGGAAGAAATAGTAGTTGTAGAGGGTTTCTAGTAGCACTAGAGATGCACAATATTATTCATGGTGTATTTATGTTTTGTCTTGTTACCCTAATTTCCCATTCATCTCAACATTACACATTATCCATATTCACTCTTAATTCACTAATCAAATATAATAATCACTTAGTCATTACAATTTTCTCAATAAAATTATATAAGCATGGTGTTCACTATTGACATGGAGTATAGATGGTTGAAATACCTCAATGAGTTAGTGAAAATATTAATAAGACATAGAAGATAGGAAAAAAATGATCGTTGTCATACTGAAACCATTTAAAGGCATCAAATTTTACCCCCTCCAAGTGGTTACACAAAAATATTAACTTAAATAAGTGTATGTAGACAACTTGAGGGCATAAAGCAAGCAATCATTTAGTGGAGTGATGAGAGAAGATATTAAAGGTCATAAAAACATTATCAGTCCCTAAGAAATCTTAGAAAAATTCTAGTAAGAAAAAATATTGAATAATGTTTAGTTCATTTCAAAGTACTTTAGCATGAACGTTGTCCCATTTTGGTAGGGTTTGCTTTCTTGCATATAGTTATGGTTCAACATTGTATTGTAAATTTAGGAACTATATTGAGGTCTTAATATGAAATATAATCGGGTATTTTTGGTGGAGAAATTTTATATAGGTAATGAGAGTTTTGACCTCTCTCTCAAGGTCCACAATATTCCCCAAAAATTTCCTACATCATTCAATGAAGCAAAGGCCTTTATAATTAGTTCTTCTTTGCCTAATCTAGGTAACTAAAGACCAATTCATACAAGCAAAGGATTTATATAGGTTTTATAGTTTTTCTATAATTATATACATCTAAGGAAAGGATTTCAAAATGTGGGTAGATTATTTTTAGTGGTAAGGACCCAAGTTAAAGGAACAAAAGAGTCTAAGAGCCCACACAAACCTTTTAGGCTTAGACAGATCTAAGACTAGCCTATACATACAAGTTTAAATTTTATACAAATCTTGGAGTTTATTAAAGGTTTATAAGACCTAATGGGGTAATTAGGAAGAGGTATCAAGGTGTTTTCAAGTAATATGAGACTTAGAATGATAATGAGAGCTTAATGTCCTACTTGGCTAATTAGGCCTAAAATGGAGATGTGAAGGCCTATATGCACAAGTTAAAGAGTTATAGATACTTTTGAGTTATTATACATTTAAATAATACAATTTTTATGAGTGGAGAACCTCATATATTACAATATACTCTCCTTGTACCATCTAGGCAAGCTAAAGCGAGACCTACAAATAGACTTAGCAAGTAAGAAGTGGAAGTATGGAACATTAGAGAGAGATGTGATAAAGATATAAAATGTGGTATTTATATTTTTTCCTAATATGTCATAACATTCCCCACTAAATTAATTTAACATTTGAGATGAAAGGAGATAGGTGGCCTACACAAGCCTAGTAGACCGAATAGGCCTAGATAAGCATGTATTAGAATTGAGGGCATGTGAAAGTTCCAAGAATGTCTGAGAAGTTTAAGGCACCTAAGTAGTGATTTAAAAGTATATAAATGTTTCCAAGTGTGAGTACTAGATTTTTAAATAGAAACTAGTGGTCTATTAGGCCATTAGGCCTAAAACTGGTATGAATAGGCATATACTTATGTTGAGACCACCTATGTCTCTTAGTTTCTAACCAAAGGTGGAACTCACATGAAATAAAATATGAATAATATTAAAATATTTATAAAGGGACTAAAAATATCAGATGAACATAGAAACACTCAACTCAAACTTTAAGGGTTACACAAGCATGGTTGTGCAATAACCCTATACATGATTGTGTGAGTGCATGCAAATAATAAAATTAGAATTTTGAGAATTTGTGTTAAGGGAAGAGGATATAATTAGGTGATGAAGATTTTATATGATTATATTTAACCCCCAATACACCTATAAGTCACTCAAACTCTACCTCTCCTATCAAAGCACTTTGGGGCTTGATAGTGAATAGTGGTATTCTAGATAACCTGTAAGAGAATGGGTAGAGGTGAAAGATCAGGAACTTGAGAGGAGATAAAAATTTTGGGATATATGAAAATGGTTTCCATAAGGGAATTTGAACCATTAATTCAACTTCAAGATACTTATCCCCTATACCACTATCAAACACCCTCAGACTGAAAGGTATAACATTCACCTATAGGTGGACTTGCATGAGAGAATGAAGGAAAAATGGAGTTGTGACAATCAAAAAAAATTTACAAGGATGAAATTCATATGAGAAAGGTTTTATCATGGTATTTATACCATATTTCATCTACATGTCACTATGACCCTCAAAACATAGTCAATGCCTATTGATCCTAAAAGCATGTCTTAGGCCTCAAGCCTCTCATCACATTGAAGTATTCATAGACCTTATCCAATAATAACTAGGGACATGAAAGGTATATAAGGATATTATATACCATAAATGAGTTTTTTCATACAATATAATGCAAATGAAAAGTTGTTTTACTCCCAAATCCTAGTTTGAGTTACCACAATCTTATATAGTTAGCTTAAGTTGTACTTTAGATGATCATATCTCTCAACACAAAAGGACTTAGGGAAAATATTACTAGGCACCCCTATGGACTAAATATACATGTCAGAGGGATTTTATTTGAGTGGCCCAAATTTATGAATGAATTGTAAGACTATGGGCATGTCCAAACATCTTGAAGAGAGCTAAAGGTCTATCATCTTAATTTCATATCCCTCCACACTAGCTACATGGGAACCAAATATTGTTAGAGTTTTTATGGGAGTATATCAAATAAACATACATGACCATAATTTTGGGATTGGAGGTCTCATATTTATGAACCATCATTAACATGGTAGACCTCTAAAATCCTCATTAAACCCTACTATAGACTAGTCTTAGGAAATGTGAAGATTTGTGCAACCAAAACACTCCAGAATGTCCTAACAAACTAATGAACCACAAATATAACTCATAATAGTCCCTACCCATGGTATTATGTTGTATGGACACTCGAATTTGGTATAAAAGTGTATTTTTTCAAGATTTTAATATATTTGTATGGTATAAAGATGTTTTGAAGGATTATAATAATTGGATATGGAATTTTGGAACTTGTTTCATCATCTCAAGTAATTATATGTATAAAAAAATTCTTATAAGTATATTTATAGGTCTCTTCTAAATAGTTAGTCTGTAAATGTGAAGAAGGTAACCTAGTGACCTAGTTTAGAAAACTTGCACGTGGTTTTTGCTCATAAAGGCCTATGTTATGGTACATTATGTTGTTTCAAACCTAATAATCACCTATAAATAGGTTCTTAATCTCTCTTTTATACTT
This sequence comes from Torreya grandis, assembly GCA_037957365.1. Taxonomy (NCBI): domain Eukaryota; kingdom Viridiplantae; phylum Streptophyta; class Pinopsida; order Cupressales; family Taxaceae; genus Torreya; species Torreya grandis. Next base: position 836,411 of record JARHVA010006568.1, on the reverse strand, counting down.
TAATGGTCATAAAATGCAAATAATTAGGTACCTAGGACTAATAGGCCTAATGGACCTACTTGGTCAACCAAGAGGAATGAAAGATGTTAATGAGGGACTAATATAAGGGTCAAAACTCATTCATTATTCCATGTGACTGATGATAAGTATTATTTATACACCTTTATGGCCATTATGAAGTAATTTAGGTAGTTTCAAATCAAATTCAACATGCATATTGAAGAAAGGGTTGCTCAATACCTCATGGAGGCTAATTGCACTTCATTACCCCTTGTAACAACCATATAGGGAAGTAAATTACCCATATTTGGTCATGTTAATGCTTTGGAGGAAGTCAAACAAATTATTTATAGCCTCCACCACGTCACTTCAACACTAAAAAGGGTCATTGAAGAAGACCAACACATGGAGAGAGTTGAAGGAGGACTGTGTGACTAATGAAACTGATGTATGAGTGGATTTTTATCATTGATTTCCTCTCATCTATAACTCCATGACATATTCCATCTCTCTTTATATTATGATCTACTATTTATCTAATCCTTATAGCCTTGAATTTTATCCCTCTCCTGAGTATGAGGAAACTCTACCTAGTTTTGTTTGTAGACCTATTTGGATTGATCAATAAAATATCACAACTCTTTCATGGTGATATCTAGTATGTTTATACTTTTTTATATATTAAAATGTGATGGATCACCCTCCATTATAGGTTCTTATTCACCTAGATAAAATTAATGTGTCTTATGTAGGTTATGCCATGTGTACAAGTGTTGGTGATGGAGTTTAATGTGTAACCTTACTGGTAATAGTCTCATAACAGACCGTTTTATCATTACATTTACATTACAGTAACATAATACATCCTCCACATGAATATTTTTTGCATAATAACTCATGAATATGATTTTTAGCTACTTGTTAGTCCACTAATGTTGTTAGGAGTTTAAATTGAACGGATGTATGAATCATATAGTACATTACCGCCCCTTAAAGTAGGTTTCTTTTAGGTACTTTCTTTCCCTTTTCACCCCAATAGTAATAAGTATTATTTAATTTATCAATAAAGTGATGTAGTAGGGTATCTAGCCCTATAATCTAGAGGTTTGATCTAGTTATAAGGTCACCCAAAACCCTTAGACCATTCCCATATTAGTCCAAGTTTGAATTAGGTCTAAACAACCTCATTCAAAGGGTACAACTTGGGTTGAATTAGGTATTATCTCTTTGTTATATCAAATTATTTTCATATTGTTGACATATTTTCCTAATATATATTATAGTGAACTTGATGTGAATCCTATCTCACCACTAGTTGGAATATCTTCATGTTTATAATTTTCAAATTTATCAAACAAACCATGTTTTCCAAAATTTATTTCCCTTTATCATTCCCAAATATTTTTTTATCTATTTAAAAAATAAATTATTTATAATTACTCCAAGAAAAAACCAACAATTTTTTTTAAGGAATCTATACCATAAATCTCAGTGATATTGACATAACCAATACCAATAAGGATCATCATCAACCTACCACTTATAAAATTTATGTATCTAAAGACTATCCTTATAAAAAATTATAACATGACTTTAAAATATTAAAAAATGTTATAAAACATATATTAGCAATATATATATGGAAAATAAACCATTGAAAGCCAAAAATTTAAGGGTGAATAAGAAGATGTTCTTGAATATGCCATTGAAATGTATTTTTTTTATATAAAACTACCATGAGCATAGGAGAAAGGATATTGTATTCATATATGATCTTATGGAGACATATTATTTTGCACATATAATTACAATAAATTTTGGGACAAATCAACTCCTTACTTCACTTCTCCCTTGTGTATCCATCATGCCTATTTTAGCTACAAGTATTAATAGTATTATATTTTATGATAATATCCAAAGATGTTACATTAATACCAACATTAATGTCACTTCTAGTTCTTATCAATATTCTCAACATGTTACCTAAACTTATTTCCACCCAAAATACACTCGACACAATAGGTAATGTTGTAGGTCACAAACCAAATAGATAACATGAAAATTGATAATTCTAAGGACAAACATGAAAATGTAAAACCAACTACTGAAAATGTAATATATACATAAATAGGATCAATGGGGAATTATTATTCAATGTTATCCATCACTCTCTAGAAATCATGTTGGAAATCACATTTTGCAACCTCTTATTCAATTAAAGTCATCAAATACCTCAAAAAAGAGACTTTATCAATTCAAATTTGAAAATTTTGACATCAATTCAATTGATATTACTATCTCCTATAATTGACCCACTAACCCCACTTTGTATCTTAAGCATCTTCATAACCTTTATAAGGATTAGATTAAATTTAACATATTTTATTCTACCAAAGCAATTATAAAACCAATAAATGGTGATGTTTTATAATTGTATAATAATAATTAATATATTTATATATCTAATTTAATATAATTAGTGAATAAATTGAAAAATTATTATAATATCATGAATTCAATAAACAAAATTAGCTAACTTTATCAATTCCAAGAAAGTGTTTCATGAGATTGCTTAAGAATTTATTAATCATTAGAAATCACTAGCATAACATGACTAGAAATAACCTATTCAAAAATTTTAAAGCCACATTAAAATACAAGTTTCAAGACATCAGAAGGCCCTTCAATATTAAGTTATTAGATGAATCCTTTGATCATGATAAAATACAATGCCATCTCCTAAGACAATTTGACATTCCCCAACATAAATAAATAAGTATGCTTATGAGACCCAATAGAAATAAAAGTGATATTGATGATGATGTTATTGATATCTATGATCATATTAATGATTATATGAAAAATTTTAATGTAGTCATGCTAGGATATTATTAATAATTATTTATTTATTCACCCATAATAAGAAACCCTTTCCAACAACCTTTCATTATTTCTAGCAAAAAATGTTACAATCTACATCAACATATCAACCTAATAGATCTCAGAAAACTCCTTACTATATTTATACCTATATATATTTATATTAGATAATTAACCCCCAATGGCATGACTAAAAACATTTTGTTAGTTCCAAATTATTTGGGGTTATTCTCATGACAATTTCCATTCTCTTTATACTCTAGAATAAGATTTTTTCATTAGTCATAAATTTGACCATAATAATTTGATAAGGTAAAATAATATCAACTATTTTATAAGGGCATTAAATTTACTAAGAGTAATTTAAGATTTATCCACTCAACCAAACTAGTGCTCACCTTGAAATTTACAAACATTCTCTTCCCAATCATTCTAAAAGAAACAAAAATAAATGTCCAATAAACAATGTTTCTCAAACATAAAATCCCATAAATTTAGCTCTAGGCACTAAAGTTATATATACTATTTTTAACATTACCTCTTCCACCTATTAATGGATTATTATACTTCTTAACTATCTTTCCAAAATATTTATCAATATCATATAATTCTTTGATAACTTCAAATCCAATTAATTCACTCACCATAGTAGTTAATAATGTTACTCTCTTTCTCAATGCATCAACTACCTAATTTGGTTTTCTTGATTTATTCTTCAAAACAAAATTATACCCCTGCAAGAATTAAACCCACTTTTCATGACTACTATTCAACATATTTTATTAATTCACATAATTGAAAGCCTTAGGATCTGTAAATAGTATAAACTCCTTAGGCACCAGATAACTCCTCCAATGTCTTAATGTTTGTAAAATTGTATAAAATTTAACATCATGAGTAGAATAATTTATCCTTAACTCATTCAATTTCTCACCAAAATATGCTATTGGATTTCCTTATTGACTTATCACATCACCAATTCCCATAAATGAAGCATCTCGATCAACCTCAAATACTTTGTTAAAATATAGTAATGCTAAAATTGGTCTTCTTGTAATCTTCTTCAAAATTTCAAAACTTTATGTGGTTTCTCTATTTCATGAAAATCCTTTCACTCTCATGTAATATGTTATTGGTGTTATAATACTACTAAAACTTTTAATAAATTTTATATAAAATTTTTCTAAACCATGGAAACTTTTTATCTCTGTAATGCTTCTTGGAATAGGCCACTGAACAATTGCCTTTATCTTTTCTTCATCCATTTTCACACCATCTATTGAAACTATAAATCCCAAAATACTAAATTGTTCTACATAAACATGAAATTATTCAAATTTTCATACAACGTCTCTATTCTTAACAAATCCAGTACCATTCTCAAATGTTTTAAGTGTTATTCTTTAGTCTTATTGAATATCAAAATATCATCAAATAAAACAATCATAAACTTACCAATATATTCTTGTAACACTATATTCATCACCCTCATAAAAATATTAGGTGCATTAGATAATTCTAAGGGAATCACCATCCACTCATATAAGCCATCCTAGGTCTTGAATGTAGTTTTTCACTCATCTCTTTCATGAATTCAAATATGATAATAATCTCATCTTAGATCAATCTTGGTAAAATATTTTTCTCCTATAAGAACATCATCATATCATATAAACATGGTATAGGAAACCTATACTTTATTGTAATTTTATTAATTTCTCTACTATTTACACACATTCTCCATCCTCCATATTTATTTGGAGTTTACAATGATGGTGTTGCACATGGACTCATACTATCGATTGTCACCTTCTTCCTTAGCAATTCAGTAACATGTTTATTTAATTCTACATATTTAGTTGGACTCATCATATAAGCTTCTTGATTTGGTAGAGCTGATCCTGGAATCAAATAAATGTGATGTTGTATATCTCTCTTTAGTGGTAAACCATATGGTAACTCATTAGGCATAAAATCTGCATATTCTTTCAACACTCTTGCTTCTTATGTTCATATTGGCACCATTTTTGTTTCTTCAATCTTTACTACTAATACATAACAACAACCTACTACCTTCATATCTTGGATAAATTATTAGATAGAGAGCATGATTTCTATCTTCTCTTCTCTTTAAGAGGTAAAAAAACTACTTTTTTACCACCTTCCAAAAAAGTATATGTGTTCGTTATTCCATCATGAATTACTTTCCTATCAAATTTCCATGGTCTCCCTAATAACACATGGCATGTATCCATCACAATAACATCACACCATATTTCATCATTATAATGTTTTCATATAGAAATATTGAATAAGCACCTTTTGTATACTATAACTTCATTCCCTTTCTTAAACCATGAAATATGATTAGGATTAGGATGATTTTCACATTACAAATTTAGTTTCTCTATCATTTCCTTAGAAACCATATTTTCACAACTACCACCATCTATAATTACTTTGTATACCTTTCCCCCTGAAGTACATCTTGTTTGAAAAATATTTGATCACAACCATGCATCACCACCTTCTTTATTTTTCACTTGTTCCTTCCTTTGAGTGATCATGGTTCTTCTCATCATGATATTCTCTCCAACATCTACTGGTAAAAATTTAGTATTCTACTCTTTTATTTCAACTTAAACTAGATTTACTCTTGGGCAATCTTCTTTCCTCTTTTTTTGATCTTCATAGTTTAGACACTTAAATGATCTATGCCCTTCTTCTCCACATCTTTAATAGACATAAGATCTACGTTGATTCAAAAACCATCCTCTAGCACCACCATAACCTCATCCTCTCTAAAATCCTCATCCTCTTTGTTGGTATTGAAACCCTTACCTATTATCATTTTGCCTTTTTGCACCATGTGATGATTCACCTCTATTGGTATTAGACACACCTCTTGTGGTATTAAACCCACCTCATCTCCTATTTGAAGGGGATATACCTCTCCTTGGACCAAGAGATTTTATTTTAAAATTTTGTCTTATTTTTTTTCTTCTACCTTAAAAGATAATTTATAATATTCCTCTATGTAAAGTATTATATGCACACTTAATTGATCTTGAATATAAAATTTCAAACCATTGACATGTCTTTTAGCTATCTACTCTTATATTTCATCATGCTCCACTCATATGAAAACCTTATAAAATTCATCTATAATTTTTCCCTCAACTTCTTCTCCATATTTTTCCATGAATTAATATTCTCTTTACATTTCCTATATTTCTCTTTCTACAGGTCATCCCACCAAATCATTTCATGACCTTTAAATTTTGTGCATGCAAATTTTACCTTCTTATCTTCTCTCATAGTCTTCCACTCAAAGAATTTCTCCATGGTATTCATCAAATATATCAACTCCTCTAGTTTTAAACTACCTCCATAATATATAACATCAACCTTGATTCCTTCATTCCTTCCTTCCAAATATTGAACCATCCTCTCTTCCATAGATGGTAGTTACTCTTGCTATTTCTCTTGTTGAACTTCTTCATCATGATCTATGTCTTCCTCATCACCACCTTCTCTTCTTTACTAATTGGTGATAATCTCAATTAATTACTAAACTTGCCTTTGTAGATATTATATATTTCATTTCATTTGCATAATACCTCCTCATCCTCTCTCCATGTCTTTTTCTTCTAAGATTTTAATTTACTTTGATACTAGATAATGAACCTAAAAACTATCAAGACAATAAAATAACCAATAGGCCAATATCTGTAACAATAACTTAGAATTGATTCATATTGAATGATTTGAAATAAATACAAACCCAAACCATGATTAAATAATCCTAAACTCAAAATTAGAGTTTACATGCAAAATTTTAGAAAAAAATTGAAACCTAAAAAAAATGCCTATTTTTAGGAGCTACTATTTATAGTAAGTTTGCATGTAAGTGCACACAGCTCTAAAAATCTCCATAGATATCCTTAACACTATAATTATATTATGGGATGAAATTCAATTTAAGTTAATGTTTGGTACTAAAAATATATAATTTATAAAAATAGAAAAAACTTGAAAAATAATTAAATCATAATTTAGACCCTCAAATGATCATGTATAGCCTCTAAAAAATATCAAAATCATTGGTAGGTAGGAAGAAATTCCTAGGACAGTAATTAATTTTTTTATATGGTTATTTTGGCATGTGTAAGAGCTCAAACAGAGTGACGGCTCAAAAGTTATGGCCTCCAGAAGGTTGGCTTATTTTTTTTGCATCATAAGTAAAGAACTTGGTTAACATGAATAACATGAAGTACATCATATCTCACATTGATACAATAATTAATACTCAAAATAAGTCTAAACACCCCTTAGGACTCACCAATCCTTTTAATTATAATTGGAATATTTTTGTTGATATCATTGATACTATAATTAATGTCGCTTATATTATTCATGGACTCCATATTGGAAATAACAATTCTAAACAACTCTTATTTAAACATATTCTAAAATTTATGTTTTAGCTTAAGTGATGTCCATGGTTTCATTTTATATCCCTTCAATCAATAATATTGTACATCTAAACTTTTACACATATTTATGATTTCATATCATCATAATTATTTTTTATACTTGAAGATATTCTAGTGAGTCCTCTAAAGTGTGTATTCTTTATTACATGAAATTACCCCAAATAGAAGAATTACTTGCATTAGACTCACTAAAGATACCTCCATATATTAAATATTCATATCCATATGTGACATGTATTTCATTTATTTCACCAAGCCTTTCCAAATTTCAATTTATTTATTTATATCATTGATTTTTGACACTAATTTTTCATGTTTAATCATCAAAAAATAATATGCTTATCTATTGTCATTTAGGAACTTCAAATGATCAATAATAAATTACTCAACACAATTCAATGACTTTACTATAATTTATATATTTACATATTTTAGTATTAGCTTATTTATCAATTTATTCAACTAAGGTTCAGTCAGGTACTACCTTCATGGGAGTTTCCATCATGTTTTAAATTAGTTTTATATATGTAGAGAACATACACAATTGTTCTTATAGTTGCTCCTCTTTTCTCTTACTATCTATTCTTTGTATAATTCTTATTATAGTCACTTTAGAATATAAAATCACCTTCATGGGTTGATTCCCCATATATTATGCTACTAAAATCATAATCAGTTAGATTCATTTCTTCTTTCTCCTTATTATTTATAGATTTGGAAAAATCTACAAACTATTTGCATGCATTATCAATTATTAATATTAGTGTGAAATTATATTTCTTATTCTGAGGTATAATTTACAATAAATTTACAACTACATCAAAATCAATGGCTATAACCTTAGTTAAAGTATTACATTTTCTCACCATTTTTTATGCCCATTTTAATGATGTACCACCTAAATAAGTAGTCATTTGGGTACTAGGAGATACAAGAGGAAAACTAAAGTAGATAGTGATTAATTAGTATCTCTACAACACTCACTAAAGTCTATTCATTTGCATTGGTGAGGAATAAGGTGGAGGTAGATGTGGAACTAGAGGTGATTGTAATGAATAAGTAATATGGATAAGTTATGGAATGTGAGGTGTTGGTGAGGGATGTTGAACATGTGTGGGCAGAGTGACAAGGGGATTTGAGTGGATCCTTTATTGGAATCCATAAATTTTTGTGTAGTGCTATCAATCGACACATCTAGATCAAGGTCTTACAAGGGTTCAGAATCATGAGACATCATAAAAGAGGATGGATTTTTACTAATAGGATTTTTTACTACATTAGTTATAATTGTTTTAGTAAGTTTCTTCTTATTTTTATCTTCTTCATCTCCCCCACCACTTGTTATTGGGATAGATCTTAGGATATCGATGTGTATTTTTATGTTGAGGTGTTGGGATGCACTCAATAATGGGGTATATTATTATATTTTAGAATTCCACAAATCAGTTTAAGATACTTTGGTGGTTTATTCAATCAATTTATTTTCAAACTATGATTTAGATCTCATCAAATCAAAATTTATGCATTGTTTAGATATGTCAATTCTTTTATTGACCAATAAATTATATGGAATGATAGAAGATGTAATTTATATATGAACAATGGATCAATAATGCCACTTACATTATAAATTATTCCTCTTGTCACCCATTCAAACACAAAATGTTGCATCTAATCTAGAATGATTCTTTAATAATATCTTTTTCTTGCATCAAAATCATCTTCACAATCCTCTTAGTAGTCTTCAATTTATGGTATATGTGCTTAACCAACACCCAGCCTGAGATTATCTCTTACAAATTTATTTATATAAAAAACATGTATTTTATTGTGAGGTTTATTAAGGGAGTATATAACTGAATTTTCAATATTGGAGGCATCACAGTTTATTTTTCAAATATATATAATAGCTGAGTTTAACAAGAAAAGAGATCCCCCATACATGATTTTGGTTGTATTTCTCATGGAATCCACATAATTATATATAGAGTTCAATAAGAATGATATTGTTACTTTAAGAAGTGGGTAACATGTATGGGGTGCATTTAAATCCTCCAAAACTAAGGTAAGTGAGATTTGGAAACTGAATAAAATAATTTCCATAATTTTTTATCAAAGTGGTAGCCCCATTTGATATTTGGGTTACATTGTTACCCTCAATAATATTAAATAATAATATAATAAATTTGTCATTCACCATCCTTAAATGTTTCTTTCCTTTTTAATTAATGAGATGATGGAATATATAATGTACAATTTTTTAGGATCATTCTACCCCAACTTCATTAAAATATGGCCATGCCCTTAGGTCATTAATAGAATAAACTAAGTGTGATGCCACTTAAATTATTTGTGTTTATTATAGTTTAGTGAGGTTCTCATTGAGACTATCACCAATTTTTTATCTCCAATAAATAATTTTTTCTCCAACATAAAAGATATTAATATATATTCACATCTAATTCTGAAACATGTGTTTATCAACATGGCACATAATTTTGTTTAAAAATTTTATAATATCTAGTAAATCTTCCTTAAAATAAGAATTTTATAAGGTTTTGGCCATATTGGAAGGTCCCTTATTATTTTTTATTAACCAAGATTTTTTTATCATGTTCAAGCATTGTTATTTGTTTTAAACCCATATTTTTTTATCAATATATTTACTAATTTGTATTTTTTTTATCATGGAGTGCAATCTCAAAATTTATGCCAGTTGAAGTGCTATCAAGTTTAGTAATGAAAACTTCATCTATAGGATTTATTTATATTTTCTTACAATCATAATGTTTTTCACATGCAAGAAATAATTTTTCACATTATAAGTATGTAGTGAAAGACTCAACATGTGCAAGTCCTCTATCAAGAAGGCATTGACCCAACACCATTATTTTTGCATTCTCCATTATTTCCTATTATTTATCAATATCTATATGGACCATGAAGTTATCTATGATATCAATGGTTTTTTTTCCATGGGTGGAAATGGTCTTAAGGTTTTTTTTACCATATATTTGAATTTTTAAGGTTTTGGCTATATGGATGGAAACTTTGGAGAGTAGTGTCAAAATTTTTAATGGAATGTCAAGAAGAAAAAAATATTTGTGTCAGTAGATAAGATGTATTAAAATGGACATGAAAGTGTCATAAATTTATATTGATATTTCCTCTAGATTTTGTGAAAGTAGATATAATTATTTTATAACATGAAACAAATAATGTTTTTGGAAAGAAACAATTTAAAATAAGGATAATGATTCTTTTTTTGGAATAAAAAGGAGAAAGGAAGAGAAATATGAATTCAAGGAAAAGATGGTGTTTGTTTTTTATTAAAAAAAATAGCTAAGAATAAAATTGGAATTAATATGTTATCCAATGCTTTGAAAAATTCTACTAAAGATTTTGTAGCAAACGAGAGACGTTGAATTTATTTTATAGGGCTAAACAAAGTGATCCTAGTGTTAGTATGGATTTTATAGAACTGATGAAAGAAAAAATTTCAAAATTTATTTGTAATTTTGTTTTAAAACCATGTATGTTAAGTGGATCTAGTAATTTGGGCACTTACAAAACCATTGAAAACATTTGTGGATTACCCATAGACTAAAACTACCCAAAAAAAGATTTAATTTTGACCTAGACAAGTTAACAAGGATCTATGAGAAATGTTAGAAATATTAAATACTTTAAGAACTTTGGGAACTAAAACAACATTGAATTAAACCTAGTTATGAAATTCTGATGATTATGAACTTTTATCACTTAAATAACTCAAATAACTTCTTAGAGTTGTTGAGTAAATCAGACACGAGTAGATCTCAAGGAATTCCTATTGGTGTTAAAAAGATCTGATATGCCTGATGGAGGAATTAAAAATAAAAATCACACAAAGTTTTCATAATGATAATTTATACTTTATACTTTGTCTAGGTAATGGTGAAAAAATGAGAAGTTTTTGAAAGTTCTATTTTTTATGACAACAATCATATAATTAAGAAAATAAAGGTGCATAGTTGAGTGTGGTTACAAAAAATTTCACATAACCCTAGTGCAATAATGTGGATTTACACACCACATGTAGTGACTGGCCAACTTGGCCACTCCTCAAGATATCATAGTAGATGGCCATGAGGACCATGCATCTTCCCTCATATGATATGATATGCATGTAATTTATTCCATGTAAATGGTATTAAATCCAAAGTTCTTAGTGATGCATATTATATTACCATCATGCACCCATCATCTACACCTAGGTGAATGATCTACAAATTAATGTAGTAATCCTAAAGGATAATACATAAGAAACTTATCATGTATCTAATAATTTAATTGTATCATAAGATCCATACTCTATATTTATCTAGTCAAAATCCATTAAAAATCATGTGAAAACTATAACAATATGATTAATCCCATAATATATATAGTTCAATTCTCTATCATGGAACATCACATTTCAATCATATATGAAGGGCTTCTCTCATCAAACTTATGAAAATTCACACATATGGACATCATCCTTATAATATATTTATAGATCTAGAATACCTAAATTATATAGGTCAAAAATTCATGGAATTTAGATTGAATTATAGTTATTAAACCCTTATCTCAACATTCTAGTTCATTATTATCAACCATACTCTCTTATCTGTTTCATATGATTACCAAACCGTCTAGTGGTAGAATTAGAATAAGAAGAAAATTTTCCATGGAAATGGTGACTTCCATTATGTATCCATCCATCTCCCATACAAAGGTATGTGTACTCCTATACCACTATTATAAGAACATCAATAAATAAATATTCTTGTAGAGTCCCCTGACACATTTGCATGATGCCTCCAAACCTAACTCTCTAATCAAGCTTTTTCCTCTATTAAATGTCTAGAAAATAAATTATGTAGATAAATAATTTAAAATACATTCCATAGTCATATTAATCTTTGTGTTTTAAAAATGCAAAAAAAATCTTAATTTATCTCATGTTAGAAAGAAAATAGGAAAAAATAAGCTAAATTCAAATAAAATTATAAAATTTCACTACTAATAATAATAATAATAATAATAATAATAATAATAATAATAATAATAATAATAATAATAATAATAATAAAACTAGATTGGCCACATTAATTATAACTAAATTCGCCATATTTTTGATTTTATGCTAAATCAACTATGTTATCAATTTTTCTACTAAACCAACTACATATTAATTCCTACTATAATGGCCATATTTATAATTTAAAACTATATTGATCATGTTAATTATAACTAAATCAACCATCCTTATGATTTTATACTAAACCGACCATACTATCATACTTATATATTATATTAGACGTATTATTTCCTACTAAATTTTTAATGTTTCTAATTTAAAACTAGAACAACCGTGCTAATTTTAACTAAATTATCCATATTTCTAATTTTATACTATGTCAACATGTTACCACATTTCTCTACTAGATTAACCATGTTAGTTCTAACTAAATTGGATGTCTTTTTTATTTTATACTAGTTTGGACATGTTATCACCATTTTATACTAGATCAACCATATTAGTTCTTATGAAATCAAGTGTCTTTCTAATTTAAAATTAGAGCAACCATTTTAACTATTTTCTCTACATAACTAAATCTTTTTGGCAAATACTTTGTCTTGGCCTTTTAATGTTATCTAAAAATTTGACATATAAATATTTAACTCCTACCATTATCCATAAAGAAAATTATCTATTTTTTTATACATGTTGGGGAAAACTCATTCTAACCTATCTACCCAACACAACATTATTTACATCACCAACCTTGATAGGTGTGGTAATAGGTTCCTAACATCTTCCACACATCAATCACATGGAAGGAGATGATGGATATAGGATAATCTTTAGAAATCTAATTACCTAAAAAAATAAAACTTTCAAATGATTGTATTTTTACATATTTATAGTAAAATTTTGAAAAAATTAACCTTTTAATAATTTGCTTCCATGTTTTGTATTTTTATCATATTTTTCTTTCCATACGTTTGTTGGAAAAACTAAAAGAATTTACTTGTGTCTTAAGGAAATTTTAGGTACTAAAAAAATATTTTTATAGAAAGTTTGAACTTTATATTATTTTCAATCCTAAAAAATTATTTTTAATTCTTGATTGACACCTTACATTAGTAATATATGTGTCTAGCTTTCCAAAACTATCTTAAAATTTATGTGACAATATATATATATATATATATATATATATATATATATATATATATATAAATATTTTTCCATTTAGGCATGTAATATAAAGGTATGTATGTTCATTTGTGTTAATTAATTTATCTCATTTTATTAAAAAAATATTTTATATTTTTTGCGTTACTATGTTTCTTTCCCAAATCACCATCCTACATTATATTATTGTATCACATGATGTGCATTAGGTGAGAACATGTCTATACCTATATTTTTATTCATTGAAAATATCCCTTACAAGACTTGTTGGTGTATAACCATGTCAGAGTGTACATCCTATGGAGTGAACCTAGAAAGGGGTGGGGTGATTTCATGGTGATTTATGATAAATTTCCATGTTATCTAAATATACCTCATTATCATCACCATCATGCATTCAAATCTATTTATACTAATTGTGGTTTATTTTCCATTCATTCCTCTCAATTGTTTTAGTACCATGAAGTTTTCCTACTAAATCAATTTACATCAATATAGATACATATATTCCCATGTATTTAGTACTAAATTGGTCATGATCATTTTAATCTATTTCCTAATTATATTATTTCTTACTAAATCTATCTTGAGCAATTTATTTATTTTCACATTTCTACTAGTTTGGCATGGATGACCTATATTGTGTTGTTTATAGTTAATTATATTTATTTTATGTATATATTGATTCCATAAACATTTTAGATAGGTTAGTTTTTATAATTTGGTTGGTATTCATTGGGTTCTTAACTTTCATTTTGATTTAAGATACAAAACCATTCAATTTTCTTACACATAAATAGTTTACTCTAATTATATAAGATGAATTGTGAGAAATAATATAATTATTATGGAGTTATAATATTGTAAAAAAAAATTAAAAATTAATATAAGTAAATTAAATCAAGGAGGTGACCTGTAGTCTTTGGATTCCCAAATTAAGAAAATTGATCCCTTCATTTATAAAATCTCTTTCAAAGTGACATATCTAATGGTAGTATTTTTTACACAACACACCAACTCTATGATGAAAAGAGGAGAGGAAAGGATCAACTAGTTAGGATTCCACCTCTTTCCTTCCACCTCTCCTAAAAGGAAGTTTATTTTGTATAAAATGACCAAATATCATCATCTACTAGTCATGGTAAACAAGATACCTTAGTTTACTGATGTAATTTGTTCCATATAAGGGGCACATTTGGAGTACACTATAAGACTTATGAAATAATCCTTTATCTTTATTATGTTAAAAAGAACTAGCTCATTCATATTTATCAATGAACTCAACTAGTAAGCATTTTCTATTAGTCTAGAAGATCCAACAATGCTTCAATAATGACAAGAGAATGAAATAACACGCAATCATGATCTACATAATATCACATATTATAATTATGAAAATAAACTACCTACTCTAATAGAAGAAACAGAAGAGAGAGAGAGAGAGAGAGAGAGAGAGAGAGAGAGAGAGAGAGAGAGAGAGAGAGAGAGAGAGAGAGAGAGAGAGAGAGAGAGAGAGAGAGAGAGAGAGAGAGAGAGAGAGAGAGAGAGAGAGAGAGGAGAGAGAGAGAGAGAGAGAGAGAGAGAGAGAGATTAGGAAAAGAAATGATGGTTCAGGAGTCTAAGGACCAAGTATATATGTAGAAGAGGGAAAAAAGTCACCATATACATGTGAAAATAATAAATCTCTAATGAAAATTCCATATAAAATATGATTAATCATGATCTACATAATAATATCACATATTATAATTATGAAAATAAACTACCTACTCTAATAGAAGAAACATGAGAGAGAGAGAGAGAGAGAGAGAGAGAGAGAGAGAGAGAGAGAGAGAGAGAGAGAGAGAGAGAGAGAGAGAGAGAGAGAGAGAGAGAGAGAGATTAAGAAAACTTGGGTTTCTTATGCAGAAAAATATCTTGAAAAAAATAGTCTCTTTTTGGCTAATATAGAAAAACTACAAAGAAATGATGGTTTACGAGTTTAAGGACCAAGTATATATGTAGAAGAGGAAAAAAAAGTCACCATATACATGTGAAAATAATAAATCTCTAATAAAAATTCCATATAAAATATTATTAATCAGACACAAATATAATATTCATAAGTCTCTAAGATAGCCATAAAAGTCATTAAAGATCCCTTTGGGATAACCATATGGCCATATTATACTCAGTGATGACCTTACCTAATTAGGGAAATGCTTTGTCATGTATGCTCTCATTTTAGCTTAATGTATATAACAAATATTCTAATCAGATATAGCTACTTGACTACCTAATAAACTAGGTGACATGGTCCCTCTCACTACTAGAAGATAAGATATCATTTGATTATTTAGATCTGATTAGACTCATAGTCTAATTTATAGATATTAAAAACCTATATTAGGAAGATTATTGTACATGGTAAACTCTCATTGTTCTATGGGATGATACCACATGGAATTATTCTATTTTATCACAATCCCAAGTTGATCAATATAGTTATGTATAAACTCAAACTAATTAAGGACATGAGATGATGCCACATGGCATAATCTCAAAGATATAGGGTAGTCAAGACACATCAAACATAGATATATGACATGTGTGCTCTTTCTGAGAGGTATATTTACACTTGTGAGATCTTAACAAGTGTAAATATACATCTCACTAATAGATCAAAGGTCCTATCTCTATGTTAAATATGTCCTGACTACCCTATTTGTCTGAGATTGTGCCATGTGGCATCCTCCCATGCACTCAATCAGTTTGAGTTTCTACATAACAATATTGATCAGCTTGGGAGTGTGATAAAATAGGATGATTCCATGTGGTATCATCCCATTCACCTAGTATACCTACCACCCTATCACTTTATGTTGACCATATTAGGGGCATGGGAAAATAATTTTTTTCCATGTGTGATTATCCTAGAAATCTATAAGGTTCATGGGTAGTGCTTTGGTCAAGGCACTTTAGAGAAGAGTACTCTTGAGATTTTTATAGGTGGAATCTCCTAACTTAATATAAACCTATAACAAAGTAACTATCCATTATCTTTTGAGTATATAATATTAGTTTTTATACTTTGAATTTGTCAATTTTAATGAAAATTGGATAATTTTAAAATCCTAAAAGGAAGTATGAAAAATCTTATAAAATTAACAATTTAAAAAAATAGTTTTTTGTTAAGGACATAATTAGTCCATTTAATAAATGAATAGCTAAATATTGAGACCAAATAGTAGATAAACATAGTCAATTTTGACTTAATTAATAGAAGAATTAGACCAAAAATTAAAAGATTTAAGTAGAATTAAACACTTTAGTTCAATGAGAGAGAATCCTAACTTCTTACAATGCCTATGCACCTATAACATATAAAATTTAATATCATGTAATGTTTATATATATGAAATCATGTTATTTAGTTGGCATGTCCATGCCACAAGGAAACCATTTGCTAATCTAGGTCTAAATTTAGTATTCACTTGGGTTGATGACCACTAAGAATTTAGTGCAATGAGATATTGACACTTATCAATATCCTATTTATATAGGGATTTAATAAATGATTAAAGATATAGGGACCATCACATGGAGTGGGGAGACATGATCATGCCATGTGGCATGATATCAGGCATTAATAGATCAAAGCCATATTGAGAGTATACAAATTTTCCTCAACACCTATAAAAATGATATTTTACCATGTGACATGATCCCATTCATTAAAAAAAATTATAGTCTATCAAATAAAATGATGGGGGATAAAGTAAGTGAATAAGATATATTACACCACATATTCTCATCTTAGACATTGGGAAGATTCAAGAAAAATGGCTAAGTGCTAAATAGGCCTGGGGAAGTGAGCGAGTGAAAAGTGGAAGCTCCTCACTTTCTTGAGGACTCATGGGATGTAAAGTGACCATTGTCCCATGGGGAAACAAAAAGAGTCATTATATTTTTAATATGAAGTTTTCCCCAAAAATAATAAGGTAAAAATAAGGGTAAAAATAATAATCTAAATAAAAACAATATTTTTGTCGAACATAAATCTGAAACTAGTCCATTAAAATATGAATGACTAAGATTTAAAAGGAAAAGTAAAAAATAATAAATAATTTCAAATAGATAAGGATCATTTATGAACCATATTTCTAAAGAAAAGATCATGAAAATAATAAAATAGTTTAAATAACATTCATAAAATCTAAGGAAAAATGGTTTAAAACAATGAAACTTTTAATGTAGTTTAAAATATGATAAAAAAAATAGACCAAGATTAATTAGACTAAGCAAGTTTATAAAATTATATTAATACAAACTTAATTACAAAAATTATTATAGACTAAGTTCATTTTAAGATTATACTTAGTTAAAAGAGTAAATCCAATACAATATCAGGGTTCTAAATTTTCAAGGTCCCTTTTCATTCAAAAAATGAATAAATCAGACCAAACTTGATGAGATTAAATGACCATATTCTATATAAAAAAGAGGTTCCATTATTTTAGTGATGAAATTAGGGCATGTTTGTACAAGCAACAATAGATGGTGACTCTAATGGATAATACTCATGAGTATTTTAGAGTAAAGAAACAATAAAAAAACCAAATTTTTTTGGTTAAAATAGTACAAGGAACATGAATAAATCTAAGAAGGGATAAGATGGGAGTATCTAAATGACAAAATACAACATCCCCATTGACCTTGTGCATGAAAAATGAGTTAATTTATGATTTAAAACTATTTTCAAGGAGTAATTTTTATGGTTTTAACCATTAGGATAATTATTCCTACCTTGGAGTTATTTACCTAAACATTACTACACTTATAGCTAGACATCCATAGCCCTGATCATGTTTACTCCGATCCCACTCAAAGCCTTGTTATACTAGTATACAAGAATCCATACACTCAATATATATTTTTGAAATCATTCAAGACAAAGTTTTTCTAAACTTTTTTTTTCATATTCTTCTTTTCTCTTTTTTTAATTTTTATGTCTTAGTTTAGGTTTGGGTACCACTAAAATAAGAAAAATGTAGCTTCATAGATTTATCACCCTAGGATTTCACCACATTAGGTTCACCCATGAAATTTATAAACCTTTTAAGATGTGAAATTTGTTTTTGGTTTCAAGAGGATACCTTTAGTATCCAAATAGTTTTACCCAAACTAGAACAAGTCTAGAACACATAAAATAGTCTCATACTTTAAGATTGGCCTAATAATAGGATCCAATTTATAAAAAAAAACTCAAAAAGTATCCTTGAAAATAATTTCACTTATTATACCTACTTACATACTTTTCACATCATCACTTTTCATTAATAAAAATGGAACCACAAAACAAAATAGTTGTGATAGACGCAACAAGGAAAGTATTAAAAACCTTAAAATAAACCTAAATTAAACAACAAAAAAACAAAATAGAAACAAGAAAGGAATGAAAAGTAAGATAAAGTAAATAAAATATTTATAAGATAATTCTAAGATATCTCAAACTTTGACATAGGGGCCAAGGATATACATTTGATAAGCAACCATATCTCCTCATTAGCTAGACACCTGAAACCAAAAATATTCATGTTTAGGGATTTAAGAAGGATGGTAAGAATCCTACTAAGTGAATATGTGCTTGCATATATGTTGTCCTATTAATTTAATTAAATATCCCAAATATCCTTATTAATTAAATTTTCATGTAAACTAAATATATTTATGTTAAAAACTCATCTTTGTACTTACATTATATTTGTAGGAAGCATTTGGGATAGAGTTTGAGACATACCATTTTCCAAAAATTAACTTATAGTGGGGAATAGTGTGGGCATGAACACATACCAGAGTGGTTTACATACGCAACTTGGAAAATATACCTTCCTTATGATATCCAAGTGGTGAATCCACCATTAGATACTCTTCAACTAATATGGACACTTAGGTAGTAATAATTTTGTCATTTTCATCATACAGAAGATGTAGACTTGGTTATTACCATGTTAAGGAAATTATAGCCTTATCATTAGTAGCTAGGGTGTATAGATACATGAATTAGATCAATTTAATTTCATATTCAACATGCACTATATTCATTTATTCATTCAAGTCACTGTATTAACAATTGCTTGGTTTAGACTTGACTATGTCTGCTAATGAAGGGACTTAGTAGCTATTGCATCCCCTTTATATAGGTTTCTTCAAGGATTTTTTTATCAATTATTAGACACCATAAATTATTATAATTCAATACTTTTATTTACAGGATCTTAACATTTTTTATTTCCATCATAAAGGTATTGCATTCCTCATTTAATGTAGTTTTCTTCATGTGTTTATCATAGATTAAGGTAAGTTTGACAAAGTTATGGTTAAGTGTGAAGTTAGGTAGATGTTGAATCATGGAAAAGGAGTCAGGGTGGTTATCCTTATAAAAATAACTATGATTTAAGCTAACCAAGTTAACCAAGGATTAGAACTAGTAAGTTGACAACATTGTACTTTGAAAATTTTGGAGAGATTACTGTAGTTTTGATAAGATTAAGGTATTTCATTTTATTTATTCTAATTGTATACTCCAATATTGATATGATAATTAATAGAAAATATATAATTATAAGGTTATGTCATTTAATATGGTTATTTTAATTCATCTCACATGAGTGTAATGAGATGATGATTATACTTGTCTGTACATATTCTCCAAATGTATTAAAAATTCCTTTCCAACATTGGAATCTATTTTTAATTTCTAATTAATCATTTACTAACATGAAAATGAGATATATTTAATGATTTTAAGGTAAATACAAGTTTAAAACATTTTGGCATACTCCATCACCTTTATATAGGTCAGGTAAAGTTGCATGATCACCTAGTTCATCATCTGCAATAGTTTTTGAAGGCAAAATAGGTAGATTATTAAAGAAAACAAGATTTTGAGGTATTTTTTAGATGTTTTCCATTTTCATAAATTTAAAATATATTATAAGGATCCTCTTATCCTCATATGACCCAAACTCATGAAAAAATGGAATTGTAGAGCTAAACAAGGAAAAAACCTCTTTTTCTCCATCAGGTTTCTTAGCAACTTCTAGAGGACAATTGGTTAATGGATGGTACTCAAAGGATAAAGAGAGATAAATCCCAAGATATTTGGTATAGTATGGGAACATAATTCCATTTCATTTTATGCCAATATTTTTATAGTTAATCTCCTTAACTATATGAATAATTGATAAGAAGTTAAGGGTGTAAAAAGATGGCTCAAAACCCCATAAGGTCAGTTTTCTCCTATTATAGAATTTTAAGGTGTAATAAATGAATGATAATTAATGTAAATTATCTATTTAGATATATTTAACCTTATAAATAAAATATTTCCTCAAGGTTTTCATTTTTAATTCAAGATTAATACCCAATAGTCTTGATTTCCTAGACTATACATGACAACCATGGTTTGAAGGAGTTGTGAAGTGTTTTGGTGCATGGAATGAATGAAAGGAAATTTTAAATATTTGATCCAAATTAATAAATACCCTTAAAACCTCTGAAAATAATAATTTAATTAATGAAATTCATTAAAATTAGATACTTATGCATGCACAGGTGAGCTATATGAACTGATAGATAAAGTTGAGATAAGTCTAGTCAAGTGTGGATATGTTTTAATTGTCAAAGACACTTGAATAGAAATTAATATATAAACATGGTATTGAATATAATTATTATGAATATATTAGAAGTGGAAAACTCTGGGATTTAATGGCTTTAGTGTTTCTCAAAAAATCCAAGTCTAAAAGAAGTTTTATGAACATATAGGTTTGTAGACCTGTAGGTCAATATTGGCACCCAAACAGTTACAATGGAAGAATATATGGAATATTTAAGACATAATATAATTATATAATCTATTTTTTAATATATATAATATATTTGAGATCCAAATTTCTCATAACAATTTTGAATGGGTGGAGTTTAGGTTTATGTAAGGCATGTAAGCATTTATAGTCTATGTTTCTAAAGGAAATCAATGCCCATAGTGTCTTGGTTAAATTCAATGTCACTATTTCAAGGATATAAAATACTTATAAAATAATTTTAAACATCCATTAAGGCTCATTTCTCAACTTACCTACTCTCATGTGATGTACTCCATAGTTGCAAGGCTATGTATACGAAATGAACTAGGAAAAGGTAGATGTGTGCATGATACCTGAATGGTGAGAGTTCAAAAAGAGTGAATAAGGTATGAAATAGGTGTTAAGTGTGTTAATGGATTATTTCTTAGTAATATATCATAATATTCCAGTTTACTTGATTGAAGAATGACCTAGGCCCATTGAAGACCTATGGGAGTCATGAGAATCTTGAGTGTCATCTTAAAAAACCAATATAGAATTGGATTCTAACCCATATATATGACCAAACAATTTGAATTATATAAAAATTGAGTTAACATATTAATTTTTATATTTTATTGAATAAGTAAATGCATTTGGTTGAATACATTCAAATGGAAAAATGGTAACTAAGAAGGCAATTTTGTGAGCCTAAGAAGAGGATTGTGAAGGCTTCAAATGAAAATATAAGGGATATTAATCCCATTGGATAAATAAATAGGATATTAAAATAATTTTAAACTTTTTTTTAGTTCCATTGTTGACCAATTAGATTTATAAGTGAAAATAAGTGGAAAAGAAAGTTTTAGCCCTAATGACCACTTATAGGCCTATTAGAGGGTAGAGTTAGAAAAAGCACATTTTTGGTTTCAAATAGAGTGTTACAATTTTTTTTTGGTAAATATTAATATTAAATATATCTCAAATAATTTTAAAGATCACCAAATTTCTAAATAAATCATTGAAATAAAATCCGTTCTCAAAATTGTAGCTAAGAAGCTTAAATATCCACCTACAAGCCTGTGTGTGAGAAGTGAATAAAACTTGTAGGTTTTAGGTGGTTTTGGGATTTTATATTCCCAAGAGGTGGATTGTTTATGTGAACACAATCCCATGAAGTTTTATCTCACTAACAAAAAAATAAAATTCTTAAGGAGATCTACTAGGGTCACTTCAATGTGACTATCTACAAACCCTTGTTCAATGCCTAAGGGAAGTTTTAATTAATTTAAAGGGTAATTTAATTCATAAAACTATTTTAATATCTCACATGTTTTTTCACATACCTTGAAATATTTTTTCAAAGATAAACCAAGCACCTTTATCCCTTTTTTTGCCAAATGATTCTTATTGAATATATAGTCAAGTTCATATTTCTCAAAAGTGTGAATTTTAGTATGTTTGATATTGTATGAATAATTAAATGTAAATTTGAGAATATTTTTGAAGGATTTGTGGGTTTTATATTTAATATTACTAGTTTTAGTTCATTCATAAAATCCAACAACTTTATGAACTATCATTAAGAAGTTAGGTGACCCTAAAACCCTTGTTAAACCCTAAGCAAGACCCGATGGAAGTGATAAGCTCTCTATGTACTCGAAATTGTTTAAAATTAATTATAAAACAATTTTTATGACATATATTCCTATATTATTCATATTATTTATAAAATTATTGGAATTTGTGAGCTAATGTTATATGAAAAATGGCCTTAGAAACTCCTTTTTGAGCTTATTTTTAGGGTTTTGACATATACAAACTCATCTAAGAAATTATAGAGGGTATTTGAGAAAATATAAAGTTTTTTTATCACCCTATGAAATTAACTTATGAGTATTACATATTGATAGTATAGTATTGAAATTGAAAACTATGACTTAATGAAGAATCATGAGCAATATGGCTTCAAAAAGGTAAGAGTACACACTGACTTGAAGGTTTCAAAGATAAAATAAGTTTTAAAACACCTTAGAGAACCTCTAAACATAATATAAATATGACTTAGAGTCACAAAATAGAGACAAGGATCATTATTGACCCTCAAAGATACTTGAAACCTCCATAACAATGAAGATTTCTCTCTACTCTAAGGTCAAGTCTGAAGACTACAACTATAATATGGATTCCATTGGTCAAACAAAATCTCCATGGCTTGGTATCCATGACTTGGTATGGTATATTAATTTAAGAAAAATATATATATATTGGAAACCTTTCATGGCACAAAACTAGGTATTTTTTGGGAATTCATGCCTTGATATCAAAGAGAGAGTATAAGAAGTTATGAAGTTCAATGTAAATCTCATGGGGAATAAAAAACATTATAAGATACAAAGGTTGGTGTAGATGATATCCAACAGTGCCAAATGTCAATTTATTAAGTTTTTACTATCCCAAGAAGTAGATATACAAATCCATGAGGAATTATTATTAATAAGGAATTAAAATTTCCAAGATGGCCTCCTACGCCACTACTAAAGAAGAGTTCCATCAACTCATGTCCTAGAATACTAAGAAGCAATATGACAACACACTCTTTACAAGTTTAGTGTCACTTTATTTATATTTTGTAAATATATTTATCATGATAGGTAGTCTTTGAGTTCTCTTCTTATCCTATGCTTCTCTCTTCTTCTATTCATATATAAATGAGACCTTGAAAGGCATTGAATGTATCCTAAAATTTGCTATGGTGAATCCCAACAAATTTTAAGACTTATAGTTTCCTTTGAAATAAATTCAACTTCATTCTGCTATCTCTATATTCCATACAATTATTTTTAATTAATTATTGATTAATGTTTTATGATAGTGATATTACTTCCTTGCATTTGTCCTTCTTTTTCATGCCTCTATGAAAGTTAGTCTTCTTTCTAGAGGTCATATGAAGTCTAATACATGGTTTGTTGAGTTTAAGTTTTTAAATGTCATTAGTGTCTACTCTTAGGACACTTGACTAGTCACCTTAGCTATTATAATAGAAATATACTTCATTTAGAATCACTTATGTGCTAGGATCTATTTTAAAGCTATAAAATTAGATTATAAACTTGTCATTTCATAGTGAAATAATTAGCAAGTAGAGGACACTATATTTGGTTCTTCACCTCCATGTTTTTTAATTCATTTTACACTTTTTCTATCCCTTTTCCATGAAATTATGGTAGGTTATTTGTATTTTTGAGTGAATCATCAAGAAATATAGCTCAACCTAGAGATTCACTTCATTAATTAGGCCATTCATAGCCTAGGAGTTATTCCATGTTATCATCTAGTAAATAAGGATTGAAAATATTTCTTAGGGTTTTAAATTATATAGATAAAAATTTTAGCATGCTTGGTGGGATTGAATTTAAACAAGGTTGTCCAAGATTGATGTTGGTCTTGGTAAATTTTCAATTGTAATAGCTTCCTTCATGAAACATCTGTTGACTCTAATAAGTCTTCAGCTCTTGGCTATAGACTAGTAAGCCAATTTTCATTCCAAATATGACTACAAGGCTAAGGAAAAAAGATATTCCTTTTGAGTTTCTTAAATTACCTTTATTTTCAATTGAGAAAGGGATTTATTTATTTTATTAATCACACCAAGACTCCTATAAGGAAGCTACATTTTCATTACACTCCAAACTCTCTTAAAGATAGAAATATGGATAGAAAACTACCCTTTTATTAATTCAATGGTGCGTATCCTCTAAAACTTGTAAGATATGATGATATCCATGTGCT
The DNA here is from genome assembly GCA_037957365.1 of Torreya grandis. Taxonomy (NCBI): domain Eukaryota; kingdom Viridiplantae; phylum Streptophyta; class Pinopsida; order Cupressales; family Taxaceae; genus Torreya; species Torreya grandis. Next base: position 811,185 of record JARHVA010006568.1, on the reverse strand, counting down.
ATCCCTCAAGAGTGTCCCATAATTTAGTGGAGAAAACATCATTACTCATATTGAACACATTATAGATATGTATAATTTATGTAGTATTCATAATATCACTCAAGATAATGTTACCCTTAGGTTGTTGGAAATCTCATTCAACTAAAAATATTTGGACTGGCATAGTAAATTATCTCCTAATTCCATTAATTAATGACACTAATTGGGAGATAAGTTGAATACGAGGTTTGAAGACAAGAGTGATCATTTGTCACTAGCTAAATAATTGACTGCTATCAAGAGGAATCCATAATAATTCATGTAAGACTTCAGCTCTAGGTTATAAAAACATGGGATATGATACCAATTATTTTGATACCTACTCCAAATTATGCCTTCCTATATTATCTTAAGGCATTGAATAGTAACATATTTATTATGATAAAATCCATGAAATGAGAGACATTATTTGAAGCATATGACCTTTCCATTAAAGCTAAAAATTACCTCATACAAGTTGGAAGGATATATCCAAGGTCTCTCATGACATTTTTTCTTTATATACATCCCACTACTCCCACTCTTTCTCCCATTCCTACATTAACCGATCATGATTTGGTCGATCCTAGTCAACCAAGCAAGTCACATGATGTTGAAGGATTACTCAATACCCTTACAAACAAGGTTATAGTAATGGATTAGAGGCATCAATAAAAATTTCATAGACCTTATTTTTATATCCTAAAATTTCACCCTAGATAATTTAAATAGACCTTCTAAAGTTTATGATAACATGGAGCTATCTCTTCTCATAAACAAGCTACCACAAAATATAGATCTCTAGTTTGAAATGGATAACTCACTTAATTTATCTTCTAGGCTCACACTGCACTAGGATAATCACTATTGGTGGTAAAAATGGAATAAGGAAACATAAAATAAACCTATTATAATAAGGTAATACACCAAAAATAAATCCACACAAAACACTTACATCTACACTAATAAATAAGACTACCAAAACTGACCTCAACTCTAAGTCCTTCTAACATAAGTATTTCTCATAGAGTTAGATTGCTATGCATATCTAGAGGTAGGTAAAAATAAGGTATAATACTAGAAACTACTATTACCTCTCACACTTCAAAACACACTTAAACAAACAAATACATTTTATGAAATGTCTTAGAAGATATATCATTCACACAAAACATGCACAAGTAGAATAGAAGCAAGGAGAACATATTCATCACTTGTCAACCACACAAACCACTTTAAAAACTTAGGAAAGAGATTTTAGATAATTAGTAAACTTCAAAAAAAATTATTCAAATAAAAATTAGGTGTCAAAACCATCAATATTTTTCCATACGAATTATGGATCCATTACAAAGCCAAAAAGCCTTGAATATATAGAGCATAGTATGAGAGAGAAGAAGTGAAGCCAAAAAGCCTTAAATATATAGAGCATATGATGAGAGAGAAGGAGTAAAGATCAAAGGTCACAAGACCAAGTGTTAACTTTTGAGAATTAGTTTCCATAAAATTAAGTAAATAATAGGTTATGAAGGTATTCTTAAACAAGTTTCTATATTAATCATAACATATTCCTCAAATTGGTGTAGAGACTCTTCATGTTCTTGCTTTGAAATTTACTCAATAATGAGTCATCCACTTGAATATCCAAAACTACCATAGGGGTCATTTTCACATATACTCTAATATGATAAGATGTAAATGAGATCATTTCAATCCATCTACATCTCTCTAATTGATTAAATCCCCTTTGTCACTTGTCATTCACTATCTGTAGTCACTTACTATCCCTCTAGGCTTCAAACTTCACATTTGTCATTTAGGTGACTTGTACTTATCCAAATAGATGTGTTTTATAGGATTTAGGTCACATGTTTAAGTTCTCTTTGTCTTATGGTCTATAAAATAGACACCAAAACTTTTAATGTCACTCTTATCACTCTCACACATAGGTAGTAACTTTACCTTCTCACTATGTTGTTCAAGACTACCTATAATGAATGATCTATAAGAAGTGTTTTTACAATTAAATAAGGTAAAAATTGAATATAGGGAGTTATAAAAATATCTTATAGACCTCTAAAAAATTTATTCATTCTTCAATCCCATTATACACATGTGAAACAAATCAAATCCTACAATAGATAGAAAATTGGAACTATTTGTACAAGTTTTAATATGAAAAAAGTGGATGGTGAGGATCCTAGGAGAGTTCCAAGTATGTATATATAATTTTCCAAGTCAACTGACCACTTTTGGATGCATCTCTAATGATCTTTTCTCTATCAGGTTCTTGATAGGTTTTTAGGAAATCTTTTTTATTAAAAATGATTCATAAAATATAGACAAACCTCAAAAAATTCCATTAAGAATAATATAATGAACCCCATAAAATATCCCCAACACCTTGAGGCACCATGCACACTATTTATATATATGTGAGCAAAATAAAGTGGCCTTTGAATTCATTCTATGCATTCTAAGTAGGCCTAAGAGGAAATTAGGCATAATGATGGTGTTTGAATGGTTTCCTACAAAATAATGGATGTTACCATCCCTTAATTTTCTTCTAAAATTCTTCATATATTTTATAAAGTTCTCATAGTCATATGGATGAGTTTAGGCACCTGTATGTCTTAGGTTTAGTTCAAGGCCTAATAGTCCTAGCTATGGTTGATTATGTATATACCCACCTATAGGTTATCAAATGGATGTAAGTTATTTATATATATTTTAACCTTTAATCCAACCTCACACATATTACACAATAACTCAAAACTCTCCACTTCATCCATTTCACTCTTCACATACCAAACCTATAGGTTATCTTGCTCATAAAGTGCCCTCTATCTGACACAAATTAGATGTTATGTCCCCTATTTTCTTTAAAAAAATTGAGGTCATATATTTTTATTATATTTAATGAGCACATTATAAATAAAATTTAAAAGATATATCATACCTCTAAATCCCTCAAAACTTCAAATTCCTCAATATTAGCTTTTAGACTTATTACTATATGCAAGATTTGGACTGATTATAGATTGAAGTTAGAAGCCTATTTGTTCAAATTTCACTTTTCTTATTTGAATTTGAGAATATTAACGGAGTATTATTTAATAAATGTGGAATTTATTTATACATTTTCATGCACTTAAAACTCTTTTCAAAATCCTAAAGTGTATCCTTTCATTAGTTTTAACTAGTCTGTTGACTATGTCACCTATAGGTATGCATATTTGGGAAATTGAGACTATTGAAGGTGTGTATATGTTTGAGAATTAAATTTCACTACCCCTTTGTTTATACTTATTCTACTAGGTCATTACATACAATTATTAAATCATCTCATGCCTTGGCATCATGTTCTCATACCATTATCATCAATAAACCATAAGTTTGTAGTCAGACTATATATATATATACATATATATATATATATATATATATATATATATATACATATACATATATATATATATATACATATATATATATATATATATATACATATATATATATACATATATATATATATATATATACATATATAAATATATATATATATATACATATATATATATATATACATACATATATATATATATATATATATATATATATATATATATATATATATATATATATATATATATATATATATATATATATATATATCCTTGGGAAAAGATATGAGATTCCTATAGGTAGTCATGTTTGTATGAGAATCACATCCTTGTTTATCTTATTCTCACTAAATCTATCACACTTGAGAATAATTTCCTTTTTTTTGGGGATCATATAGTCATTCCACTATTTTCAATATATAAGTCACTTGCAAGCTATACTTTCATTTAGGCTTCAAATGGGACTATGGTTTACTAAATGTCTATAGTGAAAACTTGCCTAACTTGGGAATAACTCAAAATTAATTCCCTCTTAATTAAACAACTTCATATCATGTTGAGGAGTAACATCTCCATATAAGATACAAGAATTAAGTTATTGGACTTGCTTAGACCACATCAACTCTTACACATTTATGATATTTTGTAAGATCAAAAAATTCATTTGGAGAAATTAAGGTAATCTAGCTCATTTGTAACTTTTCTTAGTTTTGGTTGACTACTAATTTTGAATTGATTGTAAGATAAAAACTATGAGACATGAATGGCTTGAGAACTTACATTCAATTCTTAGAAATGTACACAACTTATTTTTCATTTTAGATGGTATTTCTATTCTCCATACATGCCTACAGGTAACTATAGAGGATTGTATACACTAGAGTTCTGACTAGTCTTTACATAGTGCCTTGGAAATGCATCTCCATCAACCTTCAATTCCTTCATTGAAAATCCTCCATGGAAAAACAATCTTCCATGGTTTTAGATTTTGAACTCAGGTAGATTACCTTGGATATGAAGACATTGATAGAAGATGAAACTTTGCACTGATGAAAACATTGTCATGTAGATTAGTAGTGGTCACTTATAACACAATGATGGTGATATGATAATAAATTAACATATACACGTGCAAACCACATTAAAAACATGGAAGGAATATTCTTTTAAAGACTCTACACAATTTTCTTCATATAGATAGTTATAATTAGATGAAGAAATTGAGGTGTTAGGGATTTGAAGGTAGTTTGGAGGCACTAGAAGTCTTAGTGTTTGTTTATTAAGTAAAAACCACAAATATGGAAACCATGACCATCAAATGAGATATCATAGAGATTAATTTAAACCCCCAAGTACACTCAGACCAGTTCTCATCCTCATGTTTGTATCAATAGAAAATAGATTGACATCTTTGACCTTGTCCAACAAAGTGATGAGAGAGAAGAATTGGTTCAGATAAATTTTAGTTTTTTCAAATCTTTAAAATTACTTATTAGGATCTTAAAAAATCCTCCTAAATTCTTATGACATGCCAAGTGTGTCACTTAGGCCGTATAACTACATAAAACTACTATTTTTATTTGATCTTCTTAGATGGATGTTAAACCTACATCATGTCAGTTATAGAATATTTTAATGAAACTAAATTGATAAATTATACATTAGATATTATATTTACACACTTGTCTTCTTGTGTAAACCATACAATTCACCTAGAATGTCCAAAAAGGTGACATAAATGAATATTAAGACAATGACATATGATAAACATGAAACATATAATGTGACCCTAAAAATGACCATGTGACCATTTTTTTAGCATGATATTAATTATAAATACCTTATATAAGGTTTGAATATATATGGGTTTGACTTAATTTGACTTAGGGTTAAATTTGGTCAACATTTTAGTGATTTCCTAGGGGTAAGATGCCTATTACAATAAAAACTATTTACCTTATCCTAGCCTTGGGTAATGGAGTAACCTATAAAATACATTTTAAATTAAAAATCCTATTAAAATACACAAATACACACCACACACAAAAATGAAACAAGTGCACAAGGTAATTAAAAGGACATACACTTATGCTCTCATGAACAATTAGAGAAAACACACAACATAAGTAAAAACACAAACCTATCCTAGAATGTACAATAACTCAAGACACATTAGGTGAATAAAATTATTCATTAATTAAACCAAGGTAAAATATAATTATCCTTGCATCACTATTTCCCCATGAAAATATTCCATCATATGATGCATACTTATTAATGAACACTTGTTTATGGAGATAGGCAAGTGAGTTACCATGGTTATGTTTTTTGATGACTACAAGTTTATCATTTTGAATATCAATAACACTCAATATTGATAGCTAAGGGACTTATTTTTATTTTTAGTTGGCTTGAATTTCATCATGTTCAATTCAGACCCCTCAAAATTAGTCTTGGGAGTCATCAAATCTTTTTGAACTTTAAGTGCCTTTGAGTCAAGATATGTCTGTTGTTGGGAACCTTCAAGGCTATCTTCTTGTTCAACAAATACTAACTAGTTTGTAAAAGTTGTTAATTGTTTGGAATATAACAAAATATTTTATTTATGATCAATAAACACATGGTTTATCTCAACATCTGGTTTGTATCCTTCTTGAAAAGTTTTAGGCATGTTGAACTCCTCAAATTCTTGCACAATGGCATTGAATCGATGCCACATGTCATTTAATTCTTCATGATGTTCATGTTCATGAATGTTCTCTTTCATTTCAAGAATAATTGGTTTTTCACTAGTAATATAATGTTTTTAAATATCTAGGATACTCACATCATTAGCCATGTGTACAAGATAGTTTCCCCATGAAACTTTCTCTAGAATGTTATCCATCTACCTTAAGGACTCCATCATAATCTTCATAAAGTATTTAAGTTACAAGACTAGTTTATTCAAATCCACCTTGATAAAATCCCCACTCATCAAGATAAAAATAATATATGCCATCAAGGAGAGTTAGAGGTTATTGATCACTAGGGTGATCTTCTTTTTCAATGACATTGAAATTCATATTATAAGTGTAAGGCACATAAGTTTCAACATGAAATATAGAGAGATTCTAATTTAATTATCACATTTTCACCATACCTAGTTTTAAAACCCATGTAGGACATGTTTGAAGTCAAATAGCCTCTAATTTTATTATTGAAATCTCTTGACAAATAAAGTGAGAAATGAGGAGGCACATCTACCACTGTAACATCCTAATAAATAGTGAATGTAGGATAATCATGGAGAGTGATTTTCTAACGTTTGATTATGTTAATGGTCTTGGTAGCTAACCCATCTAATTTTAGAAATAATTTGGCATGATACACATATTTCAAGTTAAATTTTTTAGGTACTTGATTGGGCATGGCACAAGTACTAGATCCACTATCAATAAGGTAATTTTGCACCAAAGCATGTCCAATAATTAAGGATAGATACAATGGAGGAGGTTTGTCTACATTTTCAACTTTATTTGATTGTCCTTCACTAGGATTCATGGTGTTTATCAAGGCTACCTCTCTTTGGTTAGGTTTTTTAGTTATAAAATTAAGTTTGGATAGATCCTCTTATAGTAGGTATATTTTTCCAGGTATTGGCAATGCATCCCACATTGACACATTCACATGAGATCTCTTCGTCCGCTCTACAATGTTTGTGAAAGGACCACTACATTTTACTTGTCCACTTAAAATAATGGAACTTCCTACACCTTAATAATTATAAGGTATGAAATCACTTCTAACATTATGATATCTTTGCCTTACTTGTGTATTTGGAATGATATTAAACATATCTTACCTTATACTTTTTTTAACATTTATTTCTTGACCATTAACATCCCCTTGAACTTATTTAACTACCTTCCTCTTTCTCCATGTGTTTGAACCTAAATAAATTTCATTTATGATTGACTACCCTTGATAATTAACTGAACATGAGTCATATTTCTACTAATTCTGAATGTAGACCCCACTTGATCACCCTTACCATTAGTTACTCCTCTATTTAGTACTTCATCTTGAGTCATAGTTGGCATAGTTCCAAAATTTACCATGATGGCTTGAATGAACGACTCATTTACATAGGAAGATGGATCATAAGGCTGGTCCAATTAAGGTTTACTATTATGTTCTTGAGAAAGTTTATTTTGAGTAGGCAATAATACCCTTAAGGTGGAAGGAGCATTGGGATTGTAACCACCATATGACTTAAATTGGACTAGATATCATTGACCTTGAGGATGACCTTATAAAGGTGGCCTATTACCTTAATAGTTAGGGTAGGAATTATTGGGTTGATAATGGATATTGAAAGGCCTTATTTGATATTTTTGGATAATCTTTTTTAGACTTAGGATCCCCTGATCTATAGATCTCATCTTGTCTACCTTATTAGACTTTCTTGGTTCACTAGGGGAAACATGCTTATGTCAAGGTGTAGGAATAAAATCAATAACATGTGTAGGAGTTTGAAAATTAGTAAATATAGTCATGGGAGGTCTTGGGTAAATCTTACTATCCTAGATCAAAAAATTCTCTATAATAATGGCCCCTTCATAGGCATTAGGTAGAGTGTTACCTCCCATATATTGTATCATCATTGAAATGTCATTATCAAATGATTTAAAATAGTAAAGGAAAACATGGTAAGTTCTTTTTCTTAAAAATATTGGGATCCTATATCATGTCTTATAAAATCTTGTATTGAAGTATTGCTTAACTTCTAGAGGTGCTTTCCTAATGGTGGTTGGCTACTCTATTAGTGATAAGTTATCACTCTTATCCTCAAATCTTATTCTTAGTGCATCTACCAACATATCCCATGTGGTGATTAATTCAAGTGATACTATTTCATACCAATCAAAAGCTTTTATTTTGAATGGGACAACTAATAAATTGATTGCAATGTTCTCTTTTATGATGTGATGGATATTGCAAAAGTTAGTAATATTCCTTATATGCTCAATAGGTGTGATGTCAATTTCACCGATGTATTGAAAAATAATTTAGAGGGTAGATATGGGGATATCATCATATTTGTCAAGTATTAGAGGACTGTATCTATTTAAGGAAACAAAAGGATGGTTTTTTTCCATAGTGGCCTTAGGAATTTTCAAGAATGGGGGAATCAAGAACTTTCTTATGGGCTTATGAGAAAGATAGGACTTATTTGGATAAGGATGGGTGTTTTAAAGTATACTTGATTTATAATAATAATAACAAAACTATTAAAACTCATAAGGAATGCTTTTGGTAAGAGATATTGTGCTTACCTTAGGCATGAAAGAGTGCACTAGTCTACAACTAGGATTGAAATATTGGAGATGTCAAATACTATAGGAAGTAGATTGTTATAGATATTTTATGTCAAATCCATCATCTACCTTGAACAACCTTCATCAAATTCATGTCCCACTAGGCATGACAAAAATATTATATCCTAAAATTTTACGCTAGATAATTCAAGTAGAGATTCTCAATTTTAGGATAGCATGGAACTATCTCTTATCATATACAATCTACTACAAGAGATAGATATCTAGGTTTGAAAGGGTTAGCTCTCTTGATTTATCTTCTAGGATCACAATACACTAGGATAATCACTATTAGGGGTGAAAATGGAAGAATGATACTTAAAATAAATATATGTTAATGAGGTGATACACCAGAGATAACTCCATAAAACACACTTTCATCTACACTAACAAAGAATACTACCAAAATTGACTTCAATTCTATGTCCTTCTAGCATAATTATTTATTATATATGTATATTCCTATGCATATCTATAGGTGGGTGAAAATAATGTTTGATAATAGACACTACTAGTCCCTATCACACTTCAAGCCACACTTAACAAACACATACACATTATGAAACATGTTATAAGAGATATCACTCACACAAAGCAAGCAAGAGCAGAATGGAAGTAAGGAGAACATATTCATTAGTTGTTAACCACATAAAGAACTTTACAGACTTACGTAAAATATTGAAAATAATTAATCAACTTAAAAAAAATTATTCAAAGGCAAATTATGTGTAAAAATTATCAAGGCTTCACCATCCAAATTATGGATCCATTACAAATCCAAAAAGGCTTGAATATAAATAGCATAGGAGAAAAGAGAGAAGAATTCAAGATCACGGGTCACAAATCCAAGTGTCAAACTATGAGAACCAGTTACAATTCCATAAAATGAATTAGAGAATAGGATTTGAAGGTGTTTTTGGAAAAGTGTCTATTTGAAGCATAACATTTTCTTTGAATTGGTGTAGAGACTCTTCATGTTCTTACATTGGAACTACCTTGATGATGATTCATCTACTTGACTATATAAAACTACCATAGGGGTCATTGAAAAATATATTATGACATGATAATATAGAAATGAGATTATTTAAATTCATTAATGCATCTCCAAATGATGAACTCCCCGTTCTCACTTGTCATTCATTATCTATAGTCATTTATTATCCCTCTAGGCTTCAAACATAACATTTTTCACTTAGGTGACTTCTAATTTCCTAAGGAGATGGATTTCAAAGTATGTAAAACACCTATCTAATATTTTTTTATCCTCTGGTCTATCAAATAGACCTAAAAATTTTCAATGTCACTCTACTCACTCTGACACTTAAGTAATCACTTTGCCTTCTAACTGTGTTATTCAAGACTACCTATGATGAATGATCTATAATATCTATTTTTATGATTAATTATGGTGATATTTGAATATAAGGAGTTATAAAAAGTCCCTATAGACATCCAAAAATTATCTTCATTCATCAATCCACTTTTACACCTATGATACAACTCAAATCCTATAAAAGATAGAGAATTATTCTTGTCTATACAAGTGATTCTAAGTAAAAAGTGGATGGTAAGGAGCCAAAGAGAGTTAAAAATATGTATATATATTTTTCCAAGTCAACTAACCACTTTTATATACGTATCCAATTATCTTATCTCCATCAAGTTCTTGATAGGGTTTTAGGAGGTTTCTCTTATTAATAATGATTCATAAAATATAGCTTCTAAACTTGCAAAAAAATTTCATTGAGAAAAATTTAATTACCCCCCTCAAATATACCTAACTCCTTGAATCACCATGCACACTCTCCATACACATGTAAGTAAAGGAAAGTGGCCTTTGAGCTCCTTCTTTGCATTCTAAGTAGGCTTGAGAGGAAATTAGGCCTGAATGACTAGTTTTGAATGGTTCAATGAAAAATAATTGATGTTACCATCAATAAATTTTCCATTTAGATTCATCATATGGTTTATAAAGTTTCCATAGTCATATGGATGAGTTTAGGCACCTGTATGACTTAGATCTAGTTTTATGCCTAATAGGTTTGACTATTTTTTATTATGTATATACCCAAATGTGGGTTATCAAATGGATGTAATTAATTTATATATATTATAACCTTTAATCCAACCTTACACATCTTCCATGATTATTCAAAACTATCCCCTTCCTCCATTTCACTCTTCACATACCAAACCTATAGGTTATCTTGGTCATGGAGTGCCCTATGTCTAAGACAAATTAGAGGGTACCTCCCCTATTTTCATAGCTAAAATGAGATAATATAGGATTATTTTAGGTCATTATTACCTTATAAAACAATTTTAAAATATATATCATACATCTATACCCCTCAAAACTTCATTTTCTCAATACTAGATCTCACACTTATGACTATATGCAAGATTTGGACTGATTATAAGTTGAATTTATAACACTATTTATTCAACCATCCTTTTAATTATTTGAATATAATAATATCAATTTATTAATATATAATTCTTATGGAAGTGATTTTTACATGTTCATTCACTTCAAACTCCTGTCAAGATCCTAAATTATACCTTTTCATTAGTTTGAACTTGTTTATTGACTATGTTACTTGTAGATATACATATTTGGGAAATTGAGACTCTTGTGAATTTATATATTTTTTTGTCATATTATTTAACCACCCCTTCATTTAAAATGAGTCTCTTAGGTCATTCCCTACATATATTAGCTCATCTCATGCCTTTAAATCATGTTCTCTTACCATTACTATCAATAAACCATAGGTCTATAGTTAGATTGTAAATGTCTCATTAGGAGAAGATATGAGATTATTATAGGTATGTTTGTTTGAGAATCACATCCTTTATTCTCTTATTCTAAATAAATATATCACACATGAGTAGACTTTAATCTTGATTTGGGATGATATAGTCATCCCACTATCATCTGTATATAAGTCACTTTCAAGTGATAGTTTCATTTACGCTTCAAATGGGACTATAGTTTATTGAATGTCTACAATGAAAACTTGCCTAACTTATGAGCCACTCAAACCTCATTCCCTCTTAATAAAATAACTTAATTTCATGTTGAGGAGTAACATATACATATATGATATAGAAATGAAGTTATTGCATTTTATTATACCTCATAAACTCTTACCCACTGATGAAATTTTGTAAGAGAAGAAAACTCATTTGAATAAATTAAGGCAAGCTAGCTCATTTACAACTTTTCTCAACTTTTTTTATTTTATAGTTTTGAATTGACTGTAGGATCAAACATATGAGCCATTAATCACTTTATAACTTCCATTCAAGTCTTGTAAATGTACACAACCTATTTCTTAGGTTTTGGATGGTCTTTCTATTATATTTACATGCCTATAGGTAATAGTAGATGACTCTATAAACTAAAGTTCTAAACATTCTTTATTTAGTGCCTTAGAAACTTATCTCCATCAACCTCCAATTCCTTAAATTCAGATCTTCCATGGATAAAATATATTCTATGGTTTGATATGTTGAACAAAAGTACATTACCTTGGTTATGAAGCCATTTATAGAAGATGAAACTCTACCGCTGATGAAAACATTGTCATGTAGACCAATAGTGCTCACTTATAGAAAAATGAGGGTGATATGATAATAATTTCATATCTACACTTTGAAAATAAATTTAAACCCACATTTAGTGAAGTAATTTTATCTAAAATACTATTAAAAATATATGATTAATAGAGACAGCTTCAATCAGATGAAGAAACTAAGGTATTAGGGATTTGTAACCAGTTTGGAGGCACTAGCAGTCTTAGTGTTTATTTATGAAGTATGGAATACAAATATAAAAACCATGACCATGGAATGATATATCATAGAGACTAATTTCAACCCTTGAGTGAAATTAAACTATTTCTCTTCCTCATATTCATACCAATAGAAAATTGATTGACCTATTTGACCTTGTCCAAGAGAGCAATGAGAGAAAAGAATTGGTTTTGATAAATTTTAGGTATATAAAAGTTTTATAATATTTAAATAATTTTTTTGGGATCTAAATAGACCCTATTTAAGTCTTCCCATAATTCAATTATGTCACTCAAGATATACTACTTAAAACTACCTATTTTTAGTTAATCTTCTTGGATGGATGTTAAACCTACATCATGATAGTTACAAAATAGTTACCTAACACTAAACTAACACTTTGTACATTGGATATTATCTTAACACACTTATCTTCTTGTGTAAATTATATAGTTCACCTAGAGTGACCGAAAAGGTGACATAAAGGAATATTATGACAATGACACATATTAAAAATATGAAACATATAATGTGACCCTAAAAATGACCATGTGACCATGCTATGACTTATAAAGACCCTATATAAAGTTTTAACATAGAGATTTTGACTTAATTTTACATAGGTTAAATTTTTTTTAACACTTATCAAGATTCTTATGAATCCAATTAGTCTTATAAGTCCAATAGTCCACCTTTCCAAGGCAATTCTCAAAGACAAGGGAAAATTACCAATGTTAGACCATATAGTAGTTACAATCCCAATGTTTACTCCACTTATATATATTTATTACTTTCTCAGAACAACTTGTCACAAGATCATGATTGGAATTCTCAATGGGGTTAGTCTCATAATCAATCCTCTAATCAAAATGAGATGTTTAGTCAAGCTTGTATAACACAAAATGGAACTATTCCTTCTATGACACAAACTAAAGTTTCAAATAAAGTAATGATAATGAAGATCAAGTTAAATCAAATAATGCATTGGTAAATTTTTAATAGGGATATTTTTTTTACTCAATTGATTAGGAAGCACAAGTAAGGTGAAACCACTATGCATTATATGTCTCAAGGAACACAAGATGTTAATATAGATCCTAAGGACCAGTAAACTCAAAAAAAATAGAATTTTGAGGTTGGTTTTATAACCCAAACTATGTAACATCAAAATAGTATGGCAGCTCCTAAATGAAAACCAAGAGTTAGTAAATATTGCATCAACATTTTAGACCAAATGAAGAGGTTGAATATGAGTATTATTATGTGGGATAAATCAGATATTTTATCAAAAGTGATACTACATAATAGGATTTGTTAAATCTCAGCCTTTTAAAAACATTAGGAAGAAGAGAGAGTTTAGTTTTCATAAACACTCCTACACCTACTAGTGGAAGGCCAAGCAAAGATGGTAAACCACCTAATTTTTATCTTTATGTGATTATTATAGATTTATTAATACATAATTAAATTATATATATTGGGTAAAGTAACTTAGTGATTTCTAAATAAATATCTAATAAATTAGGCCTAAATATAAGCCTAATACCAAAGTTTCTTGTAATTTGATGGTTCAACTAGTAAGACCATGGATGATCAAAGTTTTGAGCCTTACTCTTCATTCTTGTTTAATTTATCTATTTCTCAATATGATTTTTTACTGGATATTCCACCTTAATTTTATCTTTACTTGTAAAGAGACTTCATCTCAAATATTGGGGGTTACTTATCATTTGATTTGTCATACATGGATTTCAAAACTAGATATGGCACTAAGCTTACATTGTATTTGAATCTATGTCTAAGTTTCATATTGAGGCATATATACTAAAAATTTAAAATGTTAATTTAATGACCATTGATGAACATGACCATCTTAATTATCAATAATTTATTGTATCTATTAAATACATATCATCTCTTTTCCTTAATGAATGAGGAGCAAAAAAGTATGAGTATGATCCATATATATATGTTGAATAAGTTGGTCTAGTTGTCTATTATTTACATGAAGAAGGTACAACCATACCATCCCTCTCTTATCTAAGTGAAGATAGTGATGGACTATGGAAAGTTTTCTATGATGGTTCAAGAAGTATGAATGGAGTAGGGGTAGGTATAATGATAGTTTCTCTAAATGAAAGGGAATATTTTGTAATTAGATTGTAGTCTAGTTTTAATTGTAATAAAACCAAGTATTAGGTTATTATACATGGAATTCAATGGGAAATAAATAAATGAGTGAATCAATCACAATTTTTTGGAGATAATGAACTAGTATCCACTAAGTAAAAGGTAAAAATGCCACCGAGAATACATTGTTGAAGGATTGCAAGCATAAGGTATGGGATATTATTAAATATTTTATGGCATTCAACATACAATAAATTAAAAAATAGGATAATCAACATGATAATATTTTATATTTATTGGGAGCTCAAATTTGACATCCCTAATGATGTTAAGAACTCAAAAACTCATCCACATATAAAGGCGGTAGTAACATCATCAATACTAGATAATTATGTCAATTGGAATTTTTTTGAATGTGATAATAAAATAACAAGTTTCATTAAATAATTAGTTGAGTTTTATTGTAAAAACCAAGCCAAATTGTATCACAAATTATAAAATTGAGGTTTTATAATCTTCCCAAAGGGATGGTAACTCTTGAGAACATATTTAATGAGAGTGAATATATTATAAAAGACAAAGTGAGCATGTATACCAAATAAGAACATCATGAGATAGTGGTTATTTAAAACACAAACTTATTAAGCTTGGAATGGTATGTACTTCAATTGAGAGAGATGTATTTGGTGAGTTATGTAGAGAATTTTTGGATGTCTTTGCTTGGGAATTTAACTATGTTAAGGGGTTTGATCCTACATTATCCCAACATAACATATATATTGATCCAAATTACAATATTTCAAGATAAATAAAAATTATTATTAATCTTAAATTTGATATGATAGTGAGAAAATAGATAACCAAGATGGTATAATCAAGCATCACATTCCCTATCAAACACTCTTCATTGGTTACTAGCCTAGTTTTTGTGAGAAAAAAGTGTATAGAGATCAAATTATGTGTGAATTTTAGATATTTTAATAGGATTTAATTAAAATATAATTATCCCTTACCATTCATGGATAAAATTCTTCAATTATTTATAGGTTTTCAACACTTCTCTCGTAGATGGCTACATAGCCTATAACTAAGTCTCGGTGAAGGAAGAAGATAAATATAATACAAATATTACTGATAAATTGGGAATGTATGCCTATAATATAATGTTATTTTTGTTATATAATGTAGGTTTTACATTCCAAAGAGCCATGGATATGGATTTTTAAGGTTTTATCAATTAAATGGTGCTAATCTATCTTCATGACATACTACTTTTCTCAAAAAATGCTAGTGATCACCTAACTCACCTTAGATTTATTTTTGTAAGGTGTAGACAATATTTAATATTTATAAACCCAAATAAATATATTATTTAAATTCATGAGGGTAATTTATTAGGCCACATTATCTCCAATTATGGGTTTTATATAGATCTTGAAAGGGTGAGTTTTATATTGTCTTTGTATTTACCCAAGCATAAGAAAGTTTTGAAAAGTTTTCTTAGGAAAATAAACTTTTTTATAAGGTTCATACCTAATTTTTATAGCCTCTTGAATATTATTACAACCATGTTGAAGAAGAATAAAATCCTTTATTGACTAAATAAGCAAAAAACTAGTATTGAGGATACCAATCAAGCCATTACACAAGCAACAACGTTGGTAAATACTAATTTATCTAATTATTTATTATTTATTATATTTTTAACATTGAAACCATATAATCTATGTTGATATAAAAAATTAATGAATTCCTTGAGCAACCTATTTCCTTCTTTAGTCAATAGCTAGAGGAGTATGAATTTAGATGCACCTTTATTGAGAAGTAAGTGTTATAAATCATAAGGATCCTTAATAATTTTAGGAATATGGTTTATAAAAAAAATATTAATGTCATGGTGAACCACAAAAGCATAAGAGACTTCCTTTTAAATAATTATTTGAATGAGAAAAGGATTTAATGGATAATAGAAGTCATGGAGTATGATGTGGAGATCAAGGCTAATAATTTGGTAAGAAGAACAAGGCTATGTGAACACTTGGTATTAAAACTTCAAGAGTAAAATGAGGATATTTTGGTATTTCAATATGATCCTAATAAAATATACCTTCACTCTCTCCAATTTGGAGATAAGGTATGGTAAGATTCCTTCAAATAGGTGAATACCTTATAGATTTAGATAGATCAAAGAGAATATACTTTAGATTTCAATCCATCCCATATGTTCTTTTGGTTGGAGTCCTATTTATAAGGGATGTTAATGGGATTTTAATGAGGTGTGTTTAAACTAATTATATTGACAAGTTTTCAGAATAATTTCATGATGGACCAACTAGAGGTCATTTTGCACTTAAGATCACAACAACTAAAGTAATGAGGGATGGGTAATATTTTCCTAGATTATTTAATGACTCTTATACATGGGTAAGGACATGAAAAAAGTGTGTATTTTTCATATTTAAAAAAAATATCGTATCCCTTTGTATCAATCCTATTCAAGTGGATCATCCATTCAAGAAATGGGGTCTTAATTTCATTGGCATGATAAATCCACATTCAAGTGTTGGCCATAAATGGGTGTTTACATCCACTGATTATTTCAAAATGTGTGTGTAAGGAATAGCTCTCAAGGAGGCTAATTAAAATCTAGTTATTGTCTTTTATGAAAGCCTAGTGACCATATTTGGAGTTATTTCAAAAAAAATTTCCTATAATAAATTGATATTTAATGGTGTAAGAACACTTCAGTGGGCTCTCAATCATGATGGTTATCTAGGTTATTATTATAATTAATACCCTCAATATAATGGGATAGATGATTCAAAAAATAATAAATTTATTAAGATCATTAAGAAAACAATATAAGACAATCAAAAATTTTGGCACACCAAGTTGAGGATAGCTCTATGGGATTGTAGGATAAACCTCGATAAGGCTATTGGAAACTCATGATACATGCTCATCTATGGGAGAGATGTAATGATACATATTTATCTTGATCTATCATCCCTTGAGTTAGTTCATAAACTTCATATGATGGATAATGATACTATGGAGATAAGCTTGAGAGAGTTAATGGCCTTAGAAGAGACAATACATCATGCTATGCATATCATGAAATACCACAAATCCCAAGTGAAAAATAAATTTTATAGGATGGTTGTCTCAAAATCATATAAAGAGGGAGATATTATATTGAATTGGGATGAATATATGGATAAACCTAGTAAGCATACCAAGTTTGACACATTTTGGAGTAGTCCTTATGTTGTCATTGGTTAAAAAGAACATAATGATGTTAAACATGTAAGGCTTGATGGATAAGATTTTATTATCGCAATCAATGGGATACATTTCAAACCATGTTCCTAAGGTCATATTTATATTTTTATACATAGTATAATAGGTCTTTGTTTACCTTAAGTGTTGGTATCACATGTTACTTGTTTGATTCTTATTTTCATCCTTTCTCCAAGTATATCGTGACACATTTGTGTGTGTGTTGTGTGTTTTGAGTTAGGATAGTTTTAGTCTATTTTAAGACTATTGTCAAGTTTATTAGAAAATTTTATCCCACATATACAAACACACCTACAAGGATCAATTTGGAATTCCTTACATGTTTTGATCAAGATGAACAGAGTTATTGATGAAGTGGATGATAAAAATTGAGTTTCATAAGTCTGAGAGACTAGACCATCATGGCACATCATGTAGATAAGAATGGGTTAGATTGATTTTTAATTTAATAAGTTAAATTAGGAGGCCTCTTAGAGAAAAAATATCACATGGACATGATTATTTTCATGCATTAAACATTCTCTACAAATTTTAGGTCTTGATGTATTTTATATCTCAATATTTAAGTCTTTAAAGTTAAATCAATAGAATGGGATAGGTGCAAGGGAATCAAGTTTAGGCCTCATGAAATAGATATTTGAATTCAAATGTTCCAAAGGATAAGAATAGGGCTAAAAATTTTCAATATAATAGGTTACTAAATGAATATTTAACAGTGCATAGGGAAGGACAGTGTCAGTTGGTCCAAGTAGATCGATGGTGTGCAATCCATCATGTAAAAGCAAATCAATTGTGAGAAAGAAGTCAATAAGTTAGTAAATATTGGGGATAAATACATAGTTTCTAAGTTTCATGACCATCGT
The DNA here is from genome assembly GCA_037957365.1 of Torreya grandis. NCBI lineage: Eukaryota > Viridiplantae > Streptophyta > Pinopsida > Cupressales > Taxaceae > Torreya > Torreya grandis. The sequence continues at coordinate 792,309 of JARHVA010006568.1, read as the reverse complement.
ATCTATTAGGTAAATCAATGGTACATATAAAAATCATGCTAAATAAGATTGACAATATGTATAAGGTCAAAGAGTTAAAGAGCTAGATTGAACAAGAAGTTAACATGTGGCATAAGCAAGTTAAATCATGAAACTGACATCAAGATCCCACAAAATAATGTAAAGATGAAAAATGTCATAATCTGGAATACCTAGTTCAATATCAATGGCTGACATTAAAATTAAAATCTAGGTGACTTCAATAGGGAAAAAATGCAACCTAAGGTCGAACTAGGGCAAATATTTCAAAGGATGTCATTGACGCTCAGTTGAGACCATTGTTGGAGGATCCAATGTATGAAGACTAAGTTTTCTTATGGTTTCAATGTCATTTCATGAAGGGAGATCCTTGTGTGTAGTGGCTTCATGATTACCACAAGTTTTAGATGTAGAATAGGTTTATTTAGACCTAATGTAGTTCAAGAATGATTTTATATACTCTATAAGATCTTCATGGATATTAACTACAGGAAAACCAATAAATGAGATTGGTTTTCAATCTATAGTAAATATATATTTAAGATGGAGTATGTGTACATATAAATAAGATATATAAGAATTCCTTAACTTCCAAAATGGGAATTTCCTTGACAATTAGGTACCTATAGCTACTAAAAGCAGACATGAGGATGGCTCTATTAAGTCCTTGGATATGAGGATTTTGTCCTCATAATGAAATCAAATGGAGATGGCATAGAAGATCAAAGTAAAGGGATTAAGGATTGGAGAGTATAATGGAGCACTTATTTCTTCTCAAATACTTTTATTATTAATTGGATCAAATATGGTTTAAAAATCAAGAAGGATGGAATCTCAATTAATGATCTTAGATGGTGTGTTCCCCCTCTCTTCCCTTTCTCCTATATCTCTTATTATTTTCAATTTATAAACTCTCTCTAGGTTTTGATAAGAAATTCTCTATCAATTTTGAAAGAGCAAAGACTTTCATTTGATAAGGGTAGACCCTATCAATATCTGTATGAAATACATCTTGAAGAAATAAATACTTTCTTTACCTATCTCTCCCCTCTAAATTGTGTGTAACAAATCTTGTGCATGATGGCATTATGAAGGAGAATCTTTCATGCCCATTGTCCTTTCTTGCTAATTTCTATGTTTTTTTAGTTTAGTTGAAGGTCTATGTTAGTTTTCTTTCTGTCATTGATGCATGCTCTTATTGAGTCTTGTAATTCCTGTTTGCCTTCATTCATTAATTCATGAACCTATTTTATAAAATCCTTATGTAACTAGCTAGGTTTTTAAGATTGTGTGAGATAACATTGTCCTATGCTTCCTTAGTGTTTACTTCATGATTATGTGAGTTCTCGTTTAAATTTGGTGTATCACCCTTTATCCTTATTAATGATAATTTATCCCTTATCTAACCCTTTTATTAATGTAAACATTAATATAGGTGATCCATCAAGAGGAAGTTGGACTTCTCTGGAGGTCCAATCGCACCATAGGTGACCCACAACTTAAGCTTATTCCCTTAGTGTAGGTCAATTATGATGGGGAATCCAGAACAACACACCTATTCTGATCCCACTTATTAGGATCTTGCTCCTCAGAAAGAGCACAATATGATTACCACATACAAGCAATTAAACATGCGGAAATATCCAAAAGTACAAGTAACTAGAATTCAAAAATATCACAGAATATGAGAGACAATACACAATCTTGTATTAATACTCATTCAAAAAAAAATACAATAAAGAAGATTCCACTTCTTCCACCTCTCAAAGGCTTCCTACACCTCAAGCGTATAGTAATTCTTCTTCAAGAGTTTACTCTCTTAACAAAAATGGTCCTAACACACAACTCACACATAGAATTGGTGTTCACCTCTCTAAACAGTCAGTAATAACCTTGTCAGTACACCAAGTACTCAAAGTACTTCAAGTAGATCTTCTCATGAACCTACAACAACCTACAATTCAATAGAACTTACTTGCACATGTAGATCTCCTATGAGCTTGCAACAACCTGCAACTCAATGATCTTACAATGAAAGGATATTCCTTGCCTTCCTTTTTAGCTCATCATTATAATACATGCCAATGGGTCTATAAATAGATCCTAGATGTAAACAATAACTTAGACTCTTAGTTTACTAATAATAGACACGTAGCTCAAGACTCGAAATAGCCTTTACATGTAAATAATAAATTCAACAAACTAACTATTCATGCAATGAATAGTTTTGGAACACACAGGCGACTAGCGTCAGTCCCTATCTGACTGGAGGTGATCGACATCAGCTGACTTCCTGCCGATGTCAGTTGCCTTCTACACTAAATCTAACCGATGTTGGTCCCACTACCGATGCTGGTATCTTGGAAACTCAGAAACCTCCTCCATGTCTGCAACAAGTTGAAGCTTTTAGCTCCATAACCTAACAATCTCCCACTTGGAGATAAATAGCTACAACTGTACCTGTACCTATACATCATCTAGTTTGTTTCTTGGCATTGTATCCCTCTTCAAGATCACCCTTGAAGACCAACCACTACAAAACCTATGGTTCACCTCCTATCATCCAAATCACCTACCACATCTGCATCTAAAAACCTATGTAGAAAAGAACTTGACCCTGCATAGCATGTGCACCTACTATTGGTCCCTCTCAAATACCTGAGAATCCACTGAACTACCCTCTAGTGCTTCTTTCCCAGATTGACTCCTAACTTTTTGACAACTCCCACTGCTTGGGAAAACTTAGGTCTAGTACATACCATGCACTTAACCTCATCATGTGAATCAAGACACTGTTCATAGAACTATCCAACCATTAGTATGCTAACCGATTTCACACAATCATCCTAAAACAAAGTCAACCTATGATCTTCCATGTCCCTAGAACACACTCAAGCCAAAGAATCTTGTTGCTCCAAGATTCCTCATGACATACTTCTGAACTAGCTTTACCTTTAGTTTAATAACTCCCTGTAAGTGTAACCCTGCAACAACCACACAATATAGTAATAAGATAATGTAGCTAATATTATCCAACTTGGTAAAGAGAAACACAATGGTCAAACCTCCATTGTCCTACAGCTTATTCAAGACCATATACCCTGGCCTTCCATCTCACGTGTCCATTCCTACTCTTCTTTATCCTGAACATCCATTCATCTCTCAGTGCTTCCTTCTAGCTAGCAACTCCACCCAAAACTCCTGTTTGGTTCTTCTCTAAGGAATCACATTCCTCATCCATGCCAACCTCCCACTATTTCCTGGATCTACCTAATTTGCTTCTTTAATAACTTCTTGGTTCTTTACCATCAGTGAGCAACAAGTAGTTTAAATAAGGCAAATGATGAATTTGAGGCTTACTTACCCTTTAAGTCCTCCATATAAGTGTTTGAGACTCCTTGACAGCTTGTTGTCCACCCAAAATCCATCTTAGTGACTGATGCCAGTCACATCTCAGTCTGCACCCAACTGACATCCATTCCATGTGACTGTCTCACTGCCAATGTCAATTTCCCCTAACTGACACTGGTGTTTATCTACCCTGAGTCACTGATGTTGGGCTGCACATAGCTGACATCAGTCCCTATCTAGATGCTAACATTGGTTTTCTAACCGACGTCGGTCTCTGTGTTTTACTTGTGAGAAATGACTTTTTCTTGTGAGCTCCTTTTGGATCAAACCCTTGTCCAAATCACCCTTGCTCTACTCAGAATTCCTCAGCTCCTTGAACTGAACTCTGTCCATCACCTTCTCCTTGAAAACCAAGGCTTTCCTTTTCTTGTCACTAACATTGGATCTCTCAAGAAATGTCACTTTCTTCTTCTGCATACAGAAATCTTGATTCATGCTTTTCAAATCTAAAAGCATACCCTTTGACTCAAGAACATGCATCTCCTTCTTATTCATGTGACCAAGCCTATTAAGGCACATCTTCGAATCTACAGTTGAAGTAGATAACCCAGAAAGAGAATTAATAATACAAGTAGATAGATAAAGCGTACCTACTTTCTTACCTCTTGCTACAATAAGTGCACCCTTGGTAACCTTCCAAGAGTTCGCTGTGAGAGTTACTATGCAACCCTCATGACCCAAACTTCTTACAGAAATCAAATTCTACTCTAAAACTGGGACATGCATGACCTTATTCAACACCCATGTGTTACCTATCTATAATTTCAGCTTCACTTTCCCTTTGCCAACCATCTGACAAGGCTTACCATCCCCGAAATAAATTTCTCCAAAGTCTCCCTGGACATACTCATGAAAAAATTCCCTATTTGGGGATGCATGAAAAGAGGCACCAAAATCTAAAACCCAAGATTCTACTTTATCTAAGGAACATACCAGAGCATCCTATGTAACATAATCCACAACATCTACTTCTTCATGTCCTTCATGCTGATCTTCACCCGACCTGCAATCTCTCTTTAAGTGCCCTTGCTTTCCACATTTCTAGCAGGTTATTCTGCCATACCTAGACTTGGATCTCATGCCTATCTTAGACCTTGATCTCCCATTCTCAATCTTATCTCTTTTCCTTCCCCTTCTTTCCACACTCAAAGCATTTCCTGATGATTCACCTGTGCTTTTCTTGGGAATCTCTTCATTCAAGATTACACTCACAATATCATCCACTTTTAAGATTTTTGAAACAGACGCATTATTACTAACTGCCATTACCAAATTCTCCCAACTTTTAGGTAATGAGCATAAGATTAAGAGAGCCTTAATTTCATCATCAAAGACAATATTGACTAAATTTAATTGGTTTACCAAACCATGGAAATCACTAAGATGACTATGTACAGATCCACCTTCCAACATTTGCAAATTAAATAATTGCTTCATAAGAAATACCTTATTCAAAGCTAAGGGTTTTTCATATAAATTTGACAAAGATTCCATCAAATCTATCATTGTCTTAACCTATGATAAGCTGGAAATCACAGATGATGCAAGACTCAACCTTATAGATCCCAGAGCCTTTCGATCAAGAACCTCCCATTCTTCATCCTTCATATCCCAAGGCTTGCAATCAACCCCACCCAACGGTAAGTACAAATATTTTTAATACAGATAATATTCAATTTGCATCCTCCATAATTGATAGTTCTTGACATTAAACTTCTCCATTCATAGCTTACTTTCTTCTACCATTGCTCTACTCCCACTCAAACAGAAACCCCTGTGAGTAACCTGTAATCAACACACATTAACCAGATCTGATACAACCTATTAGTATCCCAACCAAAAGCTCTGATACCAATTGATGGGGAATCCAGAACAACACACATGTTATGATCCCACTTGTTAGGATCTTGCTCCTTAAAAAGAGCACAATATGATTACCACATACAAGCAATTAAACATGCAGAAATATCCAGAAGTACAAGTAACTAGAATTCACAAATAACAAAAAATATGAGAGACAATACACAATCTTGTATTAATACTCATTTAGAAAAGAATACAATAAATAAGATGCCATTTCTTCTTTCACCTCTCAGAGGCTTCCCACACCTCAAGTGTACATTAATTCTTCTTCAAGAGTTTAGTCCCCTACCAAAAATGGTCCCAACACACAACTCACACACAGAATTGGTGTTCACCTCTCCAACCAATCAGTAATAACCCTACCAGTACAACAAGTACTTAAAGTACTTCAAGTAGATCTTCTCATGAACCTGTAACAACTTGTAATTCAATAGACCTTACTTGCACATGTAGATCTCCTATGATCTTGCAACAACCTGCAACTCAATGATCTTACAATGGAAGGATCTTCCTTGCCTTCCTTTTTAGCTCATCATTATAATACATGCCAATGGGTCTATAAATATATCCCAAACTTAAACAATAACTTAGAATCTTAGTTTACTAATAATAGACATGCATCTCAAGACTCAAAATAACTTTTACATGCAAACAATTAGTTTAACAAACTAACTGTTCGTGCAACGAACAGTTCTAGAACACACAGGCGACTGACATCAGTCCCTGTCTAACTGGAGGTGACCGATGTCAGCTGACTTCCTATCGATGTTGGTTGCCTTCTGCACTGAATCTGACCGACGTTAGTCCCACTGCCAATGCCAGTATCTCTAGAACTTAGCAACCTCCTCCATGTCTACAACAAGTTGAAGCTTTTAGCTCCACAACCTAACAAATTAGAGAGATATTGAAAAACAATCTCCAAGGGTGAAAATTAATGCCATAATAATTTATGGCATGCCTAATGGGACATAGTTAAAAGAAGATTGGTCAAATTTTGATGCAGGTTTGATCAATTTGCAACAGTTATAGTTTCTAAGCAATAACATCTAGCGACTCCAAAAGAAGATCCCAAGTTTATGGTAGCAAAGTAGTGATTACATATCATGCCAAATGTGATTAAAAGGTTATATTCTAGAGGTCTTCCTTTTGAAATCATTGAATTACCTTTAAACTTAGTAAAGATATTAATATTTGCTAACACACACCCTTATAAAGGCAACTTCATTCCTCATTCAATTTCAAGGCCTACCCCTGCAAGAATATATTTTTTAAACCCTTTCATTGCCATGACATCCCCTAGAGTTTTTATGGATTTTAATGGCCAAAGTCCTTTAGACCTCCCTCATTATGATCATATCCTAGTTGTAGCTCTTCAAAGTGTCAATTGTTTTACTAGAGACCAAGCTACAACCCCTTTAAAACACCTCATGGATATAGCTAATTTTTACAACATACATAATATCAAAGAGGAAAATGTATAAATTGGGTTATTAGCCATCTCTTTCAAAGGTAAATCCCTAAACTAGTATAGAATCCTTATTATTAACTCTATTACAACATGGGATAAATTATGGGATGCATTGTGTAAGATATTTGAAGATAAACATGACCATTTTTGACTTGTAAATAGTTAATCACAATTAAAATAACCCATTATGAAGTTACGCAAGAATTCAACATAAGGATCCAAAAGACTTGGGATACGATCTCGGTCTCTATTATTCCTACCCCTAACTTTTCCCTCCTATACTCTTTGAAATCCCTAATAGTGACATTGTATTAATGATCCAGTCCATTGGAGGAAACACATTTCCAAATGCATATTAAGTGGCAATTAGAGAAAAAATTATCTAGTACAAGTTGTCAAGCTTACACCTAGACCACCAATTCCTTTGTTACCTAAGATTAGACCATACCCTATTTTTATTCCTCTCCTTGCTATCATTCCTCCTATGCCTATAATTTATTCTATACCCTCACCCAAACAAAAGAAGGATTCCACAAGCTAATCTAGTGATTCTAGAGAACATATGAATTTTTAAGATCTTAAGAGCATGTTCTAATCTTTAATAAATGAAATAGTTAATGTTAAAAGGTAGCAAACCCAATTCAATAGGACTTATCAAGCCTCATATAAACCTTAGAAGCAATCTTATCAAGCAAATAGGCCAACCTATAAATTAAACTTCTAAAGCCAAGGCCAAGGTTAAAGCCAAGGATAAGGGTAACCTAACTATGTTAGGCAATAAAACTATAATCCAAATGTTGTAAGCACTTCCAACACTCCAGTACCCATTCAAAAAAATATTACTCAAGAATTTAAGGGTACCATGCCTTAGAATCAACCTTTTGGGTAATCCATTATTCCAACCACTAATTTCAATCAAGCTTTTAATGATCAGTGGTATTAGATTACCAATTATGGGTACAATCAAGCTCTTATGGCTTAGAACATAGAAGTACCCATGATGATAAAACTAGAAGAGCCTTAAAAAGGTTAAAGCCTTGATCAAGGACAAGCTAGTTGGGTGATAAAATTGTAAATTATGAGTAATAAGAGTGGTATGCATTCAATTAGTAGGCTCGTTCGAGCCAATCATACATTTCAGTGGTAATAAATACAAGGTTAAAAATGAGAAACACAGATGGTAATCAATAAGTAGTCAAAGAGCTTCCTACCATTACTCCTTCAATATCAAATCCAAATGAACTTTCTTCTACTCCAAAGGTTCTAGTAGCTTCAAGGAATCAAAATCAGGGGAATACCTTTATTTCCCAAAAATCACAAATTCAAAATACATTTGTGGCTCCCAAAGCACAACCAAAGGTTGATGGTGTACCCGTCAACATTGTGGAACAAATGAAAAATTCCAATGTGATTATGCCAATGTGGTATATGTTTTCCATGGCTAGTCAGGTAGACATCCTCCAAGAAGGGTTGTCAAGAATCAATGTTCTTGAGAAACCACCAATCAAGGAGAATGTGGTTCTCACCAATATAGCCAAAGTAATTAGTGAAAGGTAGTCAAGTAAGTTGGTCAAATATCCTCCCTTATATATTTTTGTGATCATTGGTAATTATTTAGTGCATAATTTCTTAGTAGACAATGGGGCTAGGACCTCAATAATGCCAAATTCCATAGTTGATCAACTTGGTATAAAATATGATCCCTAGTCTAAAGGAGTGATGCAACTTGATGGGTCTACCACCAAGCCATATAGTATCATTAGAGACCTCAACTTGACCCTATATTCTCATCCTAGTGTCTCAGTGGCTCAAGATGTGTTGATCCTAAATGTACCTCCTCATTTTTACCTATGCTTATTCAAAAAATTCACTACAAATATTAGATTATCTTGTAGTAGATTGGTCATACATGGTATTCAAAACAAGATATATAACTAAGGTATCTATTAAGGCTAATCCCATTACACAATTCTACATAGAGCCTTATAGGCCAAACATCATAATCCTAATTACACCATTCTTGATGGTGATGAACATATGGTTGGTCAAAAATTAAACACTCACCCTAAGGAGATACCAGACATGTTATTGGATGAACTATGTAATGACAATCCTTTTCTTTATCCCTTAGAAGGAGTTAAAAAGAGAGACATAGGTGTCTACTACTTATATGAAGATAATCAGTCCATGTCATCCGTCATTGGACCTTAAGAAGATCCTAGTGGCTTATGTAAATTGTTCTTTGATGGTTCAAAGATAAAATATGGAATGGTTTCATGTGCAATGATAATATCCCCTCCAATGACAAGTATTTCTCTTCTTACAAGATCCAATTCAATTTTTATTTCAATGAAACAAAGTATGATGGCCTTATCCATGGCCTTCAATGGGATAATAAGAGAGGAATCAAATAGTTACAAGTTTATGGGGATAATGAGCTGATAGTGCACTAGGTTAAAGGCTAGAATATGACCCATAATCACTTGATAAATTATTAAAAACATAGAGTGAAGGACCTAATTGAGGATTTTGAGGCCTTTAACATTCAAATAGTACCAAGGAACCAAAATGGACATGTTGATAGATTATCAACTATGGGAGTGTAGTTTGACATCCCTAAGGAGTTGAGAAAGACCATAGTGTAGCCACATGTGAAATTGGTGGTCAGACCATCAATGCCAGATAATGAAGCTCATTAGTAGATCTTTGACAATGATAATAAAATTGCTTATTTATTATAGTAGGAAGCAGATTTGTCCTCTATAAACTAGTAAAAATTTCAACATCAATATGAGGAGCACATTGTTCAGTTAGGATCTAATAATCTTCCTAAAGGTCTTGTCACCCTTGAAGGTATTTTCCATGAGGGAGATCATATGATAAAATACAAGGAAATGATGCCAATAAGTGAAGAGAAATATGAAAGATTTCTTATCTTCAAAGATAAACTCCTCAATCTTGGAAAGGTAAGAAATAAAGTTGAGAGACATGCTTTTATAGAAATTTATAAAGAATATGCAAACATCTTTGATTGAAAATATAGTAACCTGAGAGGTTTTGATCCCGAGATGTCCCAACACAAAATAGAAATAGAGGATAATACCAATATTATCATGCATAATTAGAGGCCTATAAAACCTAAAATTAAATATCTCACGAGGAAAGAATTAACCAAATTAATTGAATCCAAGATCATCTTTCCCATTAAGCACTCATAATGGGTAGCCAATTTAGTACCTATGAGGAACAAGAGTGGGGAAATTAGATTGTGTGTTGACTTTAGGGATCTAAATAAGGTCTCTTTGAAATATCACTACTCCTTACCATCCATGGAGTAACTCCTTTAGATAGTTACTAGTTTAAAACATTTTCCTTTTGGATGGGTATTCAAGTTACAACCAAGTGCTGGTAAGAGAAGAAGATCAGTATAAGACTATCTTCATGATAAATTAGGGTACATATACTTACCAAAAGATGCCTTTTGTATTATCAAACAATGGGGAAACTTTTGAAAGAGCCATGGACATGGATTTTTGAGGGTTGTTGAATAAAATGGTACTGGTCTACTTGGATGACATCATAGTTTTATCCAAGAAATCTAGTGAACACTTATCTAAGGTTGATCTTATAAAGATGCAAAGAGTATGGGATTTCTTTAAATCCCAAGAAATATGTGTTTGTTATTTATGAAGGTAAACTTTTGGGTCATATTATCTCAAAAAAGGGATTATACATTAACCCTGATATAATAAGTGACATCTTAACACTATCTTTACCCAAGCACAAGAAATGAATCTAGATTTTACTCAAAAAGATAAGCTTTGTGAGGTATATACCTATTTTTACAAACCTGGTCAAACCCATCATCACCATGCTAAATAAGAGCCAAGTTTTTGCCTAGTCAAATTTAGGTAAAGTAGCATTTGAGACCATCAATAAATCCATTTCCCAAGTATCCTCACTCTTGAATCCTAATTTCTCAAAGTATTTAATATTGTACACCTTTTCCAACATTGACAACATATCATCTATGTTGATGCAGAAGAATGGTGAAGGACTTGAGCATCTAATTACCTTTTTCAAACAAGGATTAGAGGGATATGAGGTGAGGTACACTTTTATATAAAAATAGGTTCCTATACTTTCAATAATATTTTAAAATTTTAGTGTAATGCTTTCTAGTAGTAGGATTCATCTTATGATGTCTCATCTTAGGGTAAGGGAATTTCTCCTCAACAAGTATTTGAAAGAGAAAATACCTAGCTAGATTACCAAGGTCATGGAGTATGATGTGGAGATAAAAGTCACCAAGATGATAAGAGGTTAAGGATTGTGTGAGAATATGGTGAATCAACTTCAAGAAGAAAAATAATTTGTTTCGGTGACATAAGATAACTCAAAAAAAGATTCATCTCCACTTCATAATAGTCGTCTCCAAGATGACACACTTGTTGATGATAAGAGAATTCCCCTAAGGTTTGGATGGAGTGAAAATAAGGTATTTCAGACTTCAATACATACCTTATGTGTTTATTAATGGGTTTTTATCTAAAAATGACCTCAATGGGGTACTTCTTAGGTGTATTGATGATAATAAAGTGATAAATATCTTGGATCAGTTTCATGATGGACCTACAAAAGGCCATTTTGCTTTAAGAACAACAAAATAAAAAATAATGAGAGATGATTATTATTAGCCTAGACTTTTCAAGGATGCTTATACATGGGTTAGGAAATGTCAAAAGTGTGATATATTTATTAGAAAACAAATATTATTAGCTCTTCTACTCAACCCAATCTAGGTGGAGCAACCCTTCATGAAATGGGGTTTGGACTTCATAGGAATGATAAATCCACCTTTAAGTGTAGGACATAAATGGGTGCTTACTACTACACACTAATTCACCAGGTGGGTGGAATTAATTTCCTTAAAATAAGGTAATGAAATAGTATTATTAGACTTACATGACATCATAGTAACTAGGTTTGGTGTCCCAACTACTATAACTTTAGATAATACCTTAACATTTGTTAGTATGATGATAAGTGAATGGACACTTAAGCTACACATCTAACTTAGTACATCCTCCAATTACTACCCCCAATGTAATGGAATTGCAGAGTCCAAAAATAAGAACTTGATAAGTATTATCAAGATTACCATAGAAGAGAATCAAAGAGTGTGACATATAAAGTTAAGGATAACCTTATGGGCTAATAGAGTGACTCTCAAAGCTACCATTAGAAATTCTCCATATGTATTTGTATATGTAAGGGAAGATAAATTGCCTATTTATCTTTAACTAATTACATTAGAGTTATCCCATCAACTTGAGTTGATGAGGAGTGATCCTATTAACATGAGGATAATAGATCTCATGAAGCTTGAAGAAACTAGGGACCTTACAATGAAGACATTAGAGTCAAGCCAAGCTTAGGTCAAAAAATTCTTTGAGAAGAGATCCATGGTAATGGACTTCAAGAAATGGGACCTGTTCCTTAAAAGGGACTTAAATAAGGAAAATATAGGAAACCATACCAAGTTTTATATCTTATGGAGTGGTCCATATTTAATCCATACATGAAAACAAATTAATGATTTTTAGCTTGCCCAATTGGATGGAGAGGTATTACCCATCCTAGTCAATGGAATACATTTAAAGCATTGTTATTAGAATATTTTATAGATATTTTATGATATTTTAACATATTATATAAATTTTTATGTTCTCCTCTAAGTGCCTTGTGCACATTTCCTTTTCTATTATGTGTTTCCCTTTCAATAAGTGCCTTGGGCAGAGTTGTTTTATTTATTTTTCATTCCTTATTGCTCCAAGAGGAGGTTTTTTATAAAATTTTCAAACTTGTATCATTTTCATGATGAATTGAGAAAAACTACTTGAGAAGACAAATTCCTAATGGATCAATTTAAGGCCACTAGTCCTTACATTATTGGCATGCAACCCTAAGATGTTAGAAATGTTGGCCAATTTTGGCCCACATAAAGAAATTTATCTAGATGTATCAGTTTTGGAAGTCTTAACATGGTTTTATCAAGATTGATAGAGTTCTTAATGAAGTGGATGATGAAAAATGACTTTCACAAGTCTAACGAGACTAGACCATCATGACACATCATGCAAAAATCAATGGGTGAGCTTCATTATGTATTTAATAAATTTATTTAGGAGGCATCTCAAATATAAAAGATCACATGGACATGATGTTTTTCATGTCTCAAAAATTCTCTATAAATTTTAGGTCTTGATGAATTTTTTGTCTCAAGATCTAAGTCTTAAAAGATAAACCAACAAAAGGGGATGGGTATGGGGACATCAAGTTCAGGACTGATGAAATATCCATTTGAATTAAAATTCTCCCAAGGATAAGTGTGAGGCTAATAAGTGTTAAGATTATGGGTGCCCAAAGGAATATTTAATAGCATTCAAGTGAGGACAGTGTCAATGGTTCTAAACAAATTGATGGTACATGAACCATCATGCAAAAGCAGATCAATGAAGAGTAATATGTTAATAAGCTAATGAATCTCAAGGAAAAATGCATAGTTTATAAGGGTCATGACCATGATAACTATAAATTAAATTAATGGTGTGAATTTAAACCATGATAAAGAAGATTTATGGTGCATGTAAGGTCAAAGAGTCAAAGAGCTAGATTAAAGAAGAAGTTGACACATTGTGTAAGCACATTAAATCATGAAAATAATAGTAGCATCCCCCAGAAGAATGCAGATCTAAAAAATGTCATTATATAGAAGGCCTAGTTAAATATCAATCACTAACATTAAAATTTGAAGCAATGAGACTTAAATATAGATCAAGTATGGACTAAGGCTGAAATAGGGAAAATATTTCAAAGGACATCATTGAAGCTCAGTCAAGACCTCTATTGGATGATTTAATGCATGAAAAATTAGTTTATTTAAGGTTTCAACATCATTTCTTGAAGGGATATCCTCATGTGTAGTGGATTATTTATTCCCATAAGGTTTAGATGTATAATAGGTCTATTTATACCTAATGTAGTCAAAGAAAGATGTTATGCAGTCTATAAGCTCTTCATGAATATTAACTATAGGAAAACCAATAAATGAGATTGGTTTTCAATATATAGTAAATATATATTCGAGATGGAGTAGGTGTAAGACCTAATGTAGTTCAAGAAAGATGATATGTAGTCTATAAGCTCTTCATGGATATTAACTATAGGAAAACTAATAAATGAGATTGGTTTTCAATCTATAATAAATCTATATTCAATATGGAGTAGGTGTAGATATAAACAAGATATTGAAGAATGTATTGTCTTCCAAGATGGTCATTTATTCAACAATTAGGTACCTATAGAAACTAAAAATAGACATGATCATGGTTCTATCAAGTCCATGGATATGATAACTTTGTCCTCATAATGAAAGCAAGTGGAGATGCAATAGAAGATCTAAATAAAGAGATTCAGGAATTAGAGAGTTTAGTGGAGCATTTATTTCTTCTCAAAGCCTTTTAGTCATACTTGGATCAAATATGGTTCAAAAATCAAGAAGGATGGTAGATCAATTTATGATTTCGAATAGCTTGCTCCCACTCTCTCTCCCCTTTCTCCTATATCTCTTATTCTTTTCCATTTGTAAAATCTATCTAGATTTTGATAAGAAATTCTCTCTAAATTTTGGAAGAGTAGAGACTCTCATTTTATAAGGCTAGAACCTATCAAAATTTTTATGAAATACATCTTGAAGTAGTAAAGAATATATTTATCTATCTCTCCCCTTTGAATTATGTGTAACAATGCTTGTGCATGATGGCATTATGAAAGAGAATCTTCCATGCCCATTGCCCTTCTTTCTTTCTCATTTTTAGGTGGTTTCAAGTTAGTTTTAGGTATAAGTTAGTGTTATTTCTATCATTGATATAAGATAGAGTGAGTCTTAGAAATCCTCTTTGGCTTCATTCATTTCTTCCTAAACATAGTTTTTGAAACACTGATGCAACTAGATAATTTTATGAGATTGTGTGAGCTAGCATTGTCTTATACTTCCTCAATGTTTATTTTATGCTTATGTGAGTTATAATTTAAATTTGATGCATCACCATTTTAAAATTCATAGTGACCCTTAACCCCTTCTCTAACCCTTTTCCCAATGCAAATATTAGTATAGTTGATCGATCAAGAGGAAGCCAACCTTCTCCAGAGGTCCAACCCTACCATAGGTGACCCACAACATGGGGTTATTCTCATAGTGTAGCTCAATTGGAGAGATCTTGAGTATCCCTCTATAAGGGTGAAAATTTATTATACAAAAAATTCCAAGTGTTATTTTTCCTTCAATTCAAGTAGCATCAATGACCCCATGGCCCAATGGATTGTCAAAGTCACTAGTCTAGATGCATAACAAGCACATAATCAGAAGAGATTTATAAATATGTTATCCAAAATTGGCCACCATGAATTAATATCATTCAAGACATAGATGTGCATGATATTAGCTTTTTTGATAGCCATCATTTAGATCTTGCATTAGTCATTTAATGTAGTATTCTTTATGTGTTTAACATAGATTAAGGTAATTTTGACAAAGTTAAGGTTAAATGTGAAGTTAGGTAAATGTTGAATCATGGAAAAGGAGGCATGGTGGTGATAATTCCAAGAGTAATTATGATCTAAGTTGACAAATTTGACCAAGAAGTAGAACTAGTAAGTTGACAACATTGTACTTTGAACATTTTGGAGAGATTGAAGAAGTTTTTATGAGATTAAGGTATTTCATTTGATTTAGTCTCATTATATACTCCAATTTTTAGATGACACTTAATATTAAAGATAAAATTTAAATTTTATATCATTTTATATTGTTTTAGATTATGGTAAAAGCAGGTTTTGAAGGGACCCCAAAACCCTATTACAGAAATAAGAAAGATAAAGCTTTAACAAACACTAGGAGAGACATTCCTGAAACCTACTAAAAGTAGCAACATCCTAAGGTGATTTAGAGATTACCTCTATAATCATTATACATTCAGCCCCCTAATTTCCAAATAATGATTGTTAACTATTTTTTAGGGGTAAAATCCAAAATTGTTGCCTGCCTTCCATTAGCTATATTCTGCTTGCTTTCTAGCTCTCTGATTTTCCTTATGGGTCTTCTTTCGGGCTTGTCCGGACATCCAACATCCGGTTTCACTTTTGAAATCTGCCCATCTCTTTTTCCAGGTTTATCCATAATAGAAACAAGGTGTTTCGCCTTCATTTGCTGATCTTTTTTGTTACTTTTGGTTTCTATTCCCTTAGTGTTAGTCTTCTTTTCAGCCCTTTTCCTTTGGTATGGAAGATGTTTTATATTGTTATTTTAAGTCATCAAACATTATTGTAATGACATGATCCTTGTACTTGTCTGTACATATTGTCTAAATGTCCTAACAACTCCTCTCTAATGTTGGAATCTATTTGTAACTACACATTCATAATTTTATAACATAAAAATGATAGATATTTAAGGATTTTCATGTAAATATATGTCATAAACATTTTTTTATACTCCATCACCTCCATATAGGTTAGGGAAAACTACATGATCACCTAGTTCATCATCTCTAGAACTCTCAAAAGGTAAAATAGGTAGATTATTAAATAAAAAAAGATTTTTTAGATATTTTGTATAGGTTTAATATTTATTTAAAATAAAAAAATCTAGAAAGTCTCCTCCTAGCCTCTTCAAACTTAAATTCATGCAAAAAATGGAGTTTTAGAGACAAACAAGGCAAAAACATCCTTTTATCCATCAGGTTTCTTGGAATCTTCAAGAGTCTAACTGGTTTGTGAATGATAATCAAAGGATAAAGAAAGATATATCCCAAGATATTTGTAAAATAAGGGGAAAATAATGACCTTATATTTTGTTTCAATATTTATCTAGTTAAGTTACTTAACTTTATGAACAATTGTTAAGAAATTAAGGGTGTAGAAAGATGGCTCAAAACCCCATAAGGTTAATTTTCTCTTGTTAAAGGATTTTAAGGTTTAATGAATTCATACAAATGATTTTAAAGTTTCTATTGAGATATATTTTACCTCTTAAAATTTAATATATCCATAATATTCTTCATATTCATGTCAACATTAATACCAAATAGTCTTGATTTGTTAGACTATACATGATAGCCATGGTTTGAAGGAGTTTTGAAGTGTTTTGGTGTATGGAATGAATGATAGGAAGTTGTTAATAGTTGATAAAATTTCATAAATACCCTTTAAAACTATTAAAATAATCATTTAATCAATGAAATTCAATAAAAAAATAGATACTTATGCATGCACATGTGATCTGTATGAACCATCAAACATGGTTGAGATAAGCCTAGTCAAGTGTGGGTGTGTTTTCATTATCAAAGACCATTTAATGGAAATTAATACATATAAATGGTCTTTAATATTATTATAAATAATATATTACAATATAAAAACCCTAAGATTCAATGCTTCCAGTGTTTCTCATCAAATCCAAGTCTAAAAAAAGTTGTGTGAACATACAGGTCTATAGACATGGAGGTCAATATTGAAACCCAAAATGATTGTAATGGAAGAATATATGGAAAATTTAAGAAATTATATAATTTTTAAATTAATTTTAAAATATATATAAAATCCTTGACATCCAAATTTCTTAGACCAACAGTGAAGGGATGGAGTCCAGGTGCATACAAGGCATGCAAGAAGGCATAATTTGTGATTCTAAAAGAAATCAACACCCATAGTGTCTTGGTGAACTTAAATGTCAATTTTTTAAATATATTAAATATTTATAAAATAGTTTTATACATACATGAAGTCTTATATCTCAACTTACCTACTCTCATGTGATGTACTCCATGGTTGCAAGGATGTGTAGAGGAAGTGAACTAGGAAAAGGTAGATATGTACATGAGACTTGAGTGGTGAGAGTTAAATAAGAGTTAAAAAGGTATGTAATAGGTTATAATAGTTAAAAACTAGTCATAAATTTAAATATATCCTAATATTCTAGATTGCTTGATTGAAGAATTATCTAGGTCCATTGAAGACCTAAGAAAGTCATGAGAATCTTAAGTCTCATCTTAGAAAACAAACATGGAATTGGTTTCTAACCAATTTATATGACTAAATAATGTGAATTATATCCAAATTTATTTCATATATTCATTATTATATTAAATTTAATAATACAATGCATTTGGTTAAATGTATTCAAATGGAGGAAAAGGGTAACTAAGAAGGGGACTATGTGAGCCTAAGAAGAAGATTATGAAGGTTTCAAATGAACATCCAAGGTATTTTAAGCCCATTGTGTATATATATATTATATTAAAATAATTTTACATTTTTTATATAGTGAAATTATTTACCAATTATAATTCCAATTCAAAACAAGAGGAAAATAAAGCTTTAGGCTTAACAACTACGTACAGGCTTATTAGAGGGTAGAGTTAGAGAAAGCACATTTATGGTGTAAAATTGAGTGTTTTTAGGTTTTTATGGGGTAAATATTAATATTAATTATATATAAAATACTTTTAAATATGACTAAGTTCCAAAAAAAATAGTGGAAGAAAATCCATTCTCAAAATTATAGTTAAGAAGCCCAAATAATCACCTATAGGCCCATGTGTGAAAAGTGAAGAAAAATTACATGTTTTGGGGTGTTTCTTAGGATTTATGAATCCAAACATGTTAATTGTATATTTTAATATTCTCCCATGAATTTTTAGCTCACTAATAAGGAAATGACATGCTTAAGGAAGTTTGCTAGAGTCACTTCAATGTGACAATCTACAAACCCTTACTCAAAGCCTAAGGTAAGCTTAAATGAATTAAAAGGATAAATTCATTAATAATACTATTTTAAAGTATAATATGGTGTTTATAATACCTTATAATAATGATTAAAATATAAACCAATAATGTTTATCCATTTTTTTCCAGATGAGTTCTGTTGAATACATAGTCAAGCTTGTATTGCTCAAAAGGGTGACTTTTAGTACATGTGAAATTTTAACAATAAGAGAATGGAATATTTGTAAAATTGTGTAGTTAATGGGTTTTTTATACATAATATTAATTTTTTCATTTCATTCATCAAATCCCACAACTTTATTAACTATCATTAAGAAGGTAGGTGACCCTAAAACCATTGTTAATACCTTAGTAAGACCTGATGGAAGAGATAATCTCTCCAAGGACTTAAAATGGATTTAAATGACTTATAATACACTTTTATGGACCCTATTACTATTATAATAATATTAATGATAAAATTAATCTCACATTTGAGCTTAAGTTTTACATAAAATGGCATAGGAAGCTCCTTCTTAAGCTTATTTTTAGGGTTTTGATCTAGACAAAATGTCCAAAAGAGTTGTGGAGGGTATTTGAGAAAATATATAGGTGTTATAAACATATTAAATTAATTTAATAGGTTTACATAGTCACATTATATGCTAAAAATGGTCAACTAGGCCTTACTAAATAATCATGAATAATATGGCTTCAATAAGGTAAGGGTACATATTCGCTGCAAGGTTCTACAGATAAAAAAGTTTCAAAAAAACTTGGAGAACATATAAACATAATATAAAGAGGATTTGGATTCATTTAATAGAGATAATGATAATTATTATCACTCAAATTTACTTGAAAACTTCATGAAAATGAAGATCTCTCTCTACTCTAAGGTCAAGTGTGAAGACTATAGCTACAAGATGGTTTCCATTGATTGAACAAAAGATCCATGACTTGGTATGGTATATTCATTGAAAAAAAATATATTTTGGAAAAATTTCATGGAAAAAAACTTTTTCTTCCTTGGGAATTCATGTCTTGATATCAAAGAGAGAGTATAAAAAGTCATGAAGTTCAATGTAAATCTCACAAGGAATAAGAAGCATTGCAAGAGACAAAGGTTGGCGTAGATGATATCCAAGGGTGCCAAATTTAAATTTTATAATTTTTAATTGTCACAATAATTAGATAGGTGACTCCAAGATAATTATTTTTAATAAATAATTCATCAAAACTACAAATATGTCCTCCTACACCACTCTTCATGAAGAGTTCCATCAACACATGTCTTAGAAGGCTAAGAATCAAGATGGAAACACACTCTTTACAATATTGGTGTCATTTTATTTCTATTTTGTAATTAATCTGATCATGAGAGGTATTTAATGAGTTCTTTTCTTGTCCTATCCTTCTCTATTCTTCAAATTCATCTATAAATGAGGGCTTGAAAGGCATTAAATTTATCCTTAAAAAGGTTATGGCAAAGCCTTGCTAATTTTAAGACTTGTAACTGACTTTTAAATCAATTCAAGATGAATTTTATTATCTTCATCTTGAATACAATTATTTTGAATGAATTTTTTTGTGATAGTAATCTTACTTGCATTTGTCCTTCTTTTTCATGCCTCTATGTGAGTTAGTCTTCTTTCCACATGTCATGTGAATTGTAGTACATGATTTGTTGAGTTTAAGTGTTAAAATATCATTAGTGTCTTCTCTTAGGCCTATTAAATAATAACCTTATCTATTTTAATATACATATACTTAATATAGAATAAATTACGTGGTAAGATCTATTTTTAAGCTGTAAAATTAGATTGTAAACTTGACATTTCATAGTGAAAACATTAACAAGTATAGGACACTATATTTGGTGAATTAACTCCATGTTTTTATTATAGTTTTTATCTTTTATATCCATTTTAATTAAAAATATATATATTTTATTTGTATTTTTGGGTGAAACATCAAGTTATCTAGCCCAACCTAGAGATTCACTTCACTAATTAAGCCACCCAAAACTTAGGAGTGATTTTATGCTATCATCTAATTAAAAAGAATTGAACAACCTTAATAGGGGTACAAAATAGATAGATAATAGAGTCCATTTATTTATATGCAAGGACAACAACTTGTATTTATTTCTCTTCCTCCATCTCTAATGAAGGGATGGGGGCCAATTTATACCACCAGGGTATTGATATTCTATAGTCAATTTTCAAAATGGAAGAGAAGAAACATATGTTATGGGTGTTTTAAAGGAATAACATGTGTATTATTAATCTATCTACTCCAATTATACAATTTAATTTCTAGGTTGACTAAATGAAGCATCTTATTCTTCCGCTTATGTACATAGCTCTCTACTACTCAAATCTTCATGAGGGAACTCACCTAAAATGAATATTGTTTCATCATGATTAGACTCATCTTCATCATTAATCTCAAGGAATAGATATTGCATTTTGAATGGGACATTCTCAATGAACATGATTTCTTCAACACCTTTCCCATTTCATCATTCATAAACTCCAACTTTTGAACCTACGAATCTAATCTCATAATTCATACCCTACAATAATATTTGAGTACCTCCTATAAAAAAAGACACTTGATCATAAAAAACACTAAAAGATGTTTGATCACTAACACAAATAAAGATAACTTATTGATAATATATAGAATTATCATAGTTATATGCATTAAAATCAATAACAACATTATCATTCATCGTAGAGAGGTTGGATTGATTGTAGATCTAAGGTAACACTTTATTATAATAGGCAAAATCATCTACAAGATGACTTATATCTAGCTAAGTTAGAGGTTTTTTGGTGTGAATACTTAAATGTATTGACAAGCAAAGTTATTTAGTACCATAACCACATGGAATATCTTGTTGTTTAGTCATGAAGGTATCATGATAATTATATGGCATGGATTTGAGTGTATATGAGGTCCCCTATATAAGAATAATAGTTAGGGGATCCAATGCTCTAAGATAAACCTCAATAGTTAGCACCTCTATTTGTAGGAATGTGTGTTTAAACATCTTGTACAATTGCTGAAAATAAATATTGAATGGGCTTATAGGTGTATTATGTTCCCCATGAATTATAAAAAAATGATAGTAAAAGGTCATAGGGTCAAAAGGCACACTAAAATGGTTCCCAAATAGATTTTCAAGGATAGCCCATGAAGTGATGTATGCATTTTACAATCTTATGTACCAATGGTAAACATATTCCTCCAAGGAATAAGGTAATATGTATAGATTCACATACTCATGTTAGATATGGGTTTGGATGATGGCCTATTTGAATTCTAATGTTTGTCATTTGATAGTTTTAATACCACCATGTGTATGATTTAAACATAATTTATAAGAATTATTAGGCAAGTAATGAGTAGGTCATATAATGTTCATAGGGCATAAAATTCCACATATACAAGCTAAGGCTATAGGTGGGTTCAAAATTAGTTAATAAGAATATTGGTGTATATCCATGTCAAGGATATAATTAAAATAATAGAATGATATTTCTAAGTTTGTAGTGTAGGTACTAGAAGACCTTGGGGATTTGTTTAGTTCTATTGGATGATTATGTGGCCACCATATTTAGTCTACAAGTAGACCCTACTATAGGGATAGTAAGAACTTAGTAGTGAAATAATATATCTAAATTTTCATTATATTCTAGGGTAAAGGTAATGCATATGTCTAATAATTATGCTTTGAAATAGCTATCTACAATAAATTTCTTTCAACACATTAATTTGATAAATATAAAGAAAATAGATTATACTCAACAAATTTTTATAGCATAACTAAAAGCACAAACTGACAAGAAGCACTTATATCACTACTTATCAAACTTTACCATGGAATAAATGAAATCATGTATTATTAGAAAAAAATTGAGAAATAAGAACATATCAAAATAATGAAAATAATGAGAAAAATGCTTCTCTTTACATTAATCTCACAAAATTCTTTTTTGAAGTACAATAAAGGGGGGGAACCCTTATGTATATGCCATTGAATTCCTAAGAATGTTACAAGAGAATTGGATATGGGAAACCTATTATTAAAAAGGGATCCTAATGTCTTAAAGATAGATAGTACTCCATATTCAAATAGGGGAATAGTTTACAATGTAATTAAAGGGAATTAGGACATGATTCATATGAAAAGAAAGCCCAATAGATGGCTATCTCATTCTTGAAGTGATAGGTTGAGATTTGATTAATGTAGTTGATGATGAAGCTCCTAGTGTTAGAGTGGATGGATGTGAATTAATAGAAATTGAAGATGGAGTGTTAATGGTAGTTTAATAAGAATATATCTTGAGAGGATAAGGAGGTAGAGGCTCCTACAATCACCATTTATTTTTTGGCTTAAATTTTCCTTCTCAATGCTTCAAATCATATCTTATGGTCATTATCAATCAATTTTATACTAATAATAGGATCTTTTATTAGATTGATTGTGATCCCTACCATTGCATCATGTTTACTTAGGAGAGGTCTTACTATTTATTTAATTACTATAGCCTTCTCTATCCTATGATTAGTAGAGGCTTCCAAATCTACCATCTCCTATTAAAATTTTACTCTTATGGACATGTCTTACCTCTTAAAATTTATAATAAAGTTCTATAGATTGGCCCTGAAGGCATCCTTGCTAGTAATAGAACCATCCTTATTGGCAAGGTGTCTGATATTAGAATCCCATTAAATTGATGACTCTATCACCCTGTTGGATAAAATACTATCCTAGGGACCTAATTTCATCAATCCATTGATTTATATCTTTTCTTCTACCAATTACAAAAGAATAAGTAATTCTTAAGTCCTCCAAGGGAGTCAGATTTATGTTTTCAATCTTCTTCATCCTAATCAACTTCACCAAGTTGATTATCTTACCATCATATGCCCCATACATGGATTCTATATTGAGGATATTATTGTATACTTCATATCCATTTACCTTGTATTAAGATAAGGTATTTAACATGTTAAAATATCTCCCACAACCCATTCCAACTTAGTTATGGTTTCTTTTGGTAATGTGGCCTTTTGCTACTACTCTAGGTTAGCTACATTCTCACTCCTTTAATCAATTTAGTAGTTACACTATTATATTCTTTTAGAGCTAAGAGGAGGTCCTCCTTATACTATTGTTGTTAGCCTAACCTGTCTCTCTTCATCTTAGTCATCTCAAATAATATATCCTCTGAATCATACATAATTATTTGCTCTAGATGGGTGACCTTCCTCTTGGTCACCCTATTCATTGCTCCATCCCTTTCTCAAATTTGACTGTGGCCTAGGTAGGTTCCATTATGACCAAATCTAGGTTCTCCATTATAGCTAATTGCATATGCTTAATCCATGATTTATCTAAAGAACTAATTGGAGGTTGTGATGTTAGAGACAATGGATTATTTGGGGTCAATCCTTGGAAAGCACATGTGTGGGAGGTAAATGTGGATGTGACCAATATAAATGTAAATATAGGGAAAGAAGAGGTAAGTGTCATTCCTAAATGTGAAGGGGAACTAGTGTTGTCTTAAGTAGTAGTTGTGAATAGGGGAACTTGGGGGATGACAAAAGTATGCCTCTTTTTAGGTAGTTGTGGTTTAGGTCTAGGCATATGACCAAACATGAATAAAGGCAAATTGGAAATTACTAAGACCCTGGAAGTGAAGGATATGACAAAGGTATTAACAGTAGGAAATGATATGGTCATAGGCCTAATGACAAGTCTAATAAGGGGACAATATAGCAAAAGGTTCATATGGTCTAGAGTTGGGGGCTCACAAAATAGAATTGATGTTTGCTTATAGAGGAGAGAAGGAGGTAAATAGACATGCTCCTAAATTATTATGCTTTTTTAATCACTAGTAGGAAATAAGGGAGGCAACCCAAATACTAAAGTTATTTATGTTAGAGTACATGCAAATTATTCCCCCATTGGTGGTCTTAACTGTACAAGAGTAACAATCTATACTTGGGATGGGCTACTAGTTAGGGATCCTAGTATATAATCCTACCCAATATGATTTCTTTTATTAGGCCTTATTTCTCTAAAGTGGGACACAATGCTTATAGTATTCTACAACTGATTTATGTGTCAATGAGCCTTTCCTCTTCATCACTATCAATGTATACTATAAATGTTGATGCTCCTTCTTGGGTATCTTGAAGTTCAAAAATCTAGAAAAAACATACATCATCTAGACTCCCTTTCATATGTGGGATATTAGCAACCTTTAGTTTTTACTTTACCTTAGTGTCATTACTTACATTGATGTAAAATTGGTCCCTATATTTAGTCTTGTGATGGTATGTAATACTCAAATATTCCCTATGCTTGACGTAGTGATTGAACGTTAAATGTGTAGGGTCCCATTCCCTATTCATGTCCTTATTAAAACTAAAGGTGGATATTTAATTGGTGATAACCATAACTTAATTATAGCTATCAATATTAATAAGTTTATTTTGGTTAACTAAGGATGGATTGATCCCTTTTTCTTATTCTTTCACAATCCATATATCCCTATGAGTAGATGGAAGGAAATATCTTGTTTGTCTAGCTTGTCTAGCACTATGGTAAGTAACCTAAAGGGGGTTGTCTTGATTCCTACCACCTTTATCATTATATAGTTAGGATAACAATATTAGGATCCCAATATTTTGATTATTTTCCTAATTTCTTTAGATAGCTTGGGTATAGTCATCTCATGGATGGACATGTATATAATTGGGTAAAAATACTCAATAATGGCTAAAATATCTTGTATTTGTCAATTATCACTTTTGAGAAGACATGGGGCATGATCCATTTCAATTTTAAATCTTAAATTTTAAATTGGGGGAATTTTAGATTAGCAAATATGGCATCAAACAAGTAGTAAATCATATAGAAATGATCTCCTTGGTTGGCCATAATCTTCCTAATCTAGGCTACCAAGTTGTAGGAAATGATCTCTCCTAGAGGGGGAGTTGTGACATCATATATGATCATGAATAAAAGTGGAACCCACTTCTTATCAACATGGTCAATGTAGACACCTAAAAATATCCACAATTGGACTTCTATTGGACTTCATATTGATTCTTAACAACCATTATGTAAGCCAAAGAATCACTAAATGTCCCAAATTTTATTATGAATCATCCATTAAATATTAGAACCATATTGAGGAATACCTAATTGGGATATCCTATCATTTATGATAATGACCTCTCGTGGATTCATCCCTAAACATCATGCAGAATCACAATAGTTAATTTGGCATATGGACTTATTAAGTGGGGCACATGGACAAATATCAAATCTTGAAAGAGTTAAATGGCTAATCAGAATTAATTGAAAATATAAACCAAATTAAGAACCTATTTAAATTATCCATGTGTAATTAATGAATAACTAAAATAGGAAATTCAAAAATATGAAATATCCTATCTTTTCATGATTACCTTTGTGAGTTGTTAAGACTTTTGAAAAATATACAAAAATATCTCATTTAAGAGACCCATGCCTATTCATTGAAAATCATGAGTATTTAACACCTTTTAACTCTACTAAGGTTAGTATTGACTCAATTAGGCTATGTTTTAGCTCATTCCATGTTTAAACTCTACCTTAACTCATCTTGGGTTGGGGTTAGATCCATTTTCTATAAATATAAACCATTGCCTATTGAATTATAAGGTTTGAAATTGTAGAGTTATAATTTAGGTTTTATTGCATGAGATTCATATAAATAAGATTATAATTCAAAAATATTAATACAAATCACATCAATCCAACACAAACCACAATGGTGCCAAGGAGAGAAGGAGCCAATGAATCTTTATTGCCAAAGAATCTTTGAGCACAAACTAAGCAAGCCACTCAACAAAGAATTTATATCTCTCAAACAAGGTAAGATATCATGTGTCTTACATTTTAGATGTGCTTTTCATTTGGTTTTGTTCATTAATCTCACCCCTAAGATCTAGGCTTGTAATTGTTAGTGTCTTTATTGAGTTTTCTTTACTTGTTCTAACACTCTACTAACCTCCCTTCTTGGATTTGTTTGATAAAAAATGGCACACCTAGTGGGACATGAACCCCATGAAGTTTCTCCTAAGGATTTTTAGAACACTCCCTTAATGATTTTCATGTCAAAATTTTATCTTTCTTACCAAAATAGGTGAAAAATTCAAGCTAAGTGACATTTTTTTATATTTACAAGGTTTCTTTTTGTAATCATGATTTTGCTCTTAGGACAACAATATCATAACTCACACAGTTGCATTTTTGCATCTAAATTATATATTTTAAGCTAAATATTGGTTATCTATAGGGAAATCTATGGTATTACAATATCACAACTCTAATAGTTTTGATATCACAATACCATGATTTCAAGAATCGTGATATCATTTAAATAATTATAAATTTTACCTTTGACTACTAGTCATTAGGCTAAACCATGTTTGGTAAAGTTTGATAGCTTAAATCTTAGATTTGAAAATTTGCCCTAATATTTGTGATTTTACATGTTATATTCTATTTTATCATAAATTGCATTATTACACTGTGTTGATGCCTTTATGTGTATCATAGGTGATCTTAGTGTTTAAAGAACACTTCTCATTTTAGAATTATGGAAGTAATGGAATAAGTAGTAGGTTTTTGGTAATCTAGTTACTTGTGGTGAAATAGATGTAGAGAAAATTAAACTTTTCCACAAATTTATATTAATTGGTGGTTGGGAGCTACCATGGTTCTTGTGAATTTTGTAGTATATATGCTAATCTTAGTGAGTTATGATAAAATTTATACACTAAAGACTAATATAAGTGATTATTTACAATGAGATCTAAACTAAAGTGATTTGATCAAAAAAAGAAGCAAAAGGAAGGGTAGAGCAAAAATAAAGTATGTTATTGTTGATCCTTGCCTTAAACACCATGACAAAGTTTTAATTTCAACTGAATATGCATTTCAATAATACATAATGTAAAGTAATAAAATTCCAAATCACACCATGTGCTAGGTAGATATTTGAGGAAAACATGAGAGAATATAAGTATGAACTAGCTTTGATTTTAGAGGTCTAATGCCACATTCAAATAGAATTTGCAGATCCTAATGTAAAGTAAATACAATGAAACAAAAGTCTAAGTACATTCAACTAATCTAGCTTCAACATAAATTATCAACCATGTATCAAAGATACACATTCAAATTTCATGAAAAAACATTCAAATTGAAGACTTCGAACAATCAATTGAGAAAGAAACTAGGTAATAATTGATACAAAAAAACTTGAATAAACTGTTAAGTATTTCTAGATTATATTAATTTCTCAAAGTATACAAGTTTTGGCTTAAAAAAATATCCCCCTTTAAAAAATGGTAATACTACCTTTTATAGAAGATAAAGGCACTTTAATGATTAGTCATAAGATTACACATGTACAAAGATAAGGACAACTATCCTTCTTTATAGTTCTAAAATACACTTCTCTTTCTCAAATTTACTAACCTATAGTAAAATATGCTAACTATGATATGCCATTCTAAAATAATATTCCTCACTCAAATATTACAATGCTTTAATAAAATGGAATATTAACTGGTGGGCCCATTATTGTAGGTATCCCTTGTTGCTCTTGGAGAAGCTCCATATCAATAGCTAACTTCAAGAGATATACATCCTCTTAATTAGTGAATTCATCAGAGTCTATATCATCCCTTACCATATCCTACTTGATGCTCCTAACCTCTACAATCTTTTCCTTAGTAGTGAAGATCATACCCAAGACTTAACTATTATCATTCCCTAGTGGCCCTAGATTTTGCTTTGCACTTCTTGCATCAACAAAGTGACTATGTGTTTATAATTTTCATCATCAATGATTCCTAGAGGGTAGACTTTATAGGATTATCCAACATGGTGCCAATGAGTTTTATGAATCTAGCTATTGTCTCTTCATCATCCCTTAAGAGTCTATCTAAGATTTTTGACCAAGCACTTAAACTCTAGATCTTCTCAACCATGATCCCCAATATTTAATTTAAGTGGGCTAGGTTAATGTTCTTTAATATAGGAATTATATCCTTAATCATTATGTTAATAATATATCTTATTTTGTTATCAAAATCCTACCACTAGGCCATCAATCCTTTAGTTATCACATTCTACTAGGTCAATGCATCCTATTTTAGCTTCATCAACTTTAAAGAATCAAACATGTCAAATAAATATGCCTTAAACATATTTATTATATCTTTTAGGATTGATAATATATCTTGGGTCTCTAGATTATCCTTTTCCTTCTCTAGGTTATATATCTCTGACTTCATGCCCTTGATTCTTGCATTGATCTAAGCTGAATGAGACTTAGCTAGGATTTATATGCCTTCCAAAAGAATGGGATGTTCACTAGGCTACTATCCTCTAAATAGAGTTAAGCCTACAAATGGCTTAACCTTTTTAAAGGTAAATTCCTCACCTCTAACCATGGCCTTCTTGGTTGTTACTCTCTCCAACCCTATTATTTTTATATTGAATTTGACACTCATTTATGACTATATTACCTTATGAGGTTTTAGGACCTCGATCCTTGGGCTGCTTGAAGCACTTTGAGTGTCCATTTGTGTGCCACTTGATATTGTTGTGGTAACCATTCTTATTTATTCTTCCTCTTTCATCAAAGCCAATATCCATGGCTTGATTTTTTAAAGGACATCAATGTTAATTGTTTGTGTCAAGGCCCAATAATGGGACAAACTAGGAATATTATAAATTTTACCATAGACAAACCATTCAAGGATAATGGGTCTATGAATGGAGTATTCATCATTGAATAATTTGACCTCACTCATGGGGTGGGTGAAGATTGACTTGGGCTTCTTTCTCCCGACTGGTACCAATGCAAATTCTACTTTTCTTTTTTATGGGGGTGCTATTGGAACTAGGTATAAAGAAAAATCTTTCCCCATGTCCTATTACACTTATTTAAGCTTTTCTTAAGGTTCTTTAGTTTTGTCTTCTTCTACTTATAGCTCATATTCTTTGGCAAAAAAATCAAGTGCATCCTCCACTATCTCATTTGGCTCCAATGCAATCATATCCAATTATTCTACTAGAAATTTTGTTTTATTAGGTGGAGATATGGATGACCCCTTCTCAAGTATATCCTCTGAATTCTCCTTACTATGTCCTTAGGTTATTTGTATATGGGGTTTTTGTAGGGGTTGATTTGGAGTGGACCTTAAGAATGGCCCAGGGATTAAGTGATATTGTAGGGGCCCCATTTTCCATATCTCATCTTTTGGTTTATTATCTCCCCTAGCCAATATAATCTCAAACTTGATGTTATGCCTTTTTAATATGGTCAATACCTCTGGGAAACTAGAGGACTTGATGTATAATGGGTCATGGACATTGGTCTAATGATCATATACCTTATTTATGGTCTTTCTCTTTATATGTTTGGTGATCACCCCATTAGGTTCCCATTTCCTCAAATCATCTTTCTAAAGAGTGAAGGAGTCCCTATGTATGGCAATAACATTTACATGCTCCCAATTTTGAAATATAGCTCTACTAATTGTCAAAGGAAAGGGATGGGGAAGGCATTTCCTTTTCTCCTTTCAAAACCCATCCATAATATGAAGAAGTTGGTAAGCCACTTCTTGTTCTAAAATCTTGGTTGGCACATAGATGGGCAACCTGAAGGGTTGTGTCAAATTACCTTATATTATTATCATTGCATAATTAGGGTATAACCATATGTCCCCTATCAATTCCACATATTTCTTAATCAATGGACTGACCCTAATCATGGGAATTCCTATGATGGATTCCACTAGGGCTAGATAAACACAATCATAAATGAACTGCATGTTGTGTCTATATTTGAATAAGTGGAGTTTGGAATAATGATGGGAGACAATGGATCATCCATTAGGTGACTATTTTGTAATGTTTATGATCTATGTGGAGGCTAAAAGGGCATCAAGTAGATAAGACATCAAGTAAAATTATTTACTCAGTTTCTTCTTGATGGTTGTAAATTAGGATATCAAACAAAGGTAAATCATCTCACCTAGTGAGGGAGTGAGTCCTTTCTCAACCATGAAATAAACATATGATACCTAGATTTTGTTAATATGAGTGGTGGATGGGGATTTGCATAACCTATTTACCAAGGTCATTATTATCTTGATCCCCTCCTTGAATTGAAAAAATGGGATTTTTCCAGTGGGGTCCTAGATTACTTGATTCCAAGTCAGTAGCCATGGGGCTATGATTATATTTAGATTATGATCCACACTCTAATTTTTAATTATTGGTAGGTCTATTTTGGGTTTACCCAATTTATAATAGCTCTCAAAATATAAATGGTAAATGTAAGATAATTTATTCAATGTATGCTCATGGATAATGTAATCATTCTCAATTTTATAATTTTGGAAAAGAGGAACAAGGACATCAATGCATTATATTACCTTAGGCTTGGTGGTAAAGTAGTGTAGGATAGCCATGTATATGGAAACTAGGTCATTGTATATCCTCAAGATGATTCCATTATTATATTCCTCCCTAGTCAAATCTTAAATCTCCTTGATGGTCCATAAGAGTTTAGACAAATTCTTATTCCCATTGTTCAAGGCTCCAGTATCTACATCCATGTCCTTAAAGATTCTTCCCTCATTATCTAATGTCAAACATAGCTCAGTCTCATCCATTTGTTGTTATTTATGATCTTCCATGTCATTATAACTTATGACTACTTACCAAATGAATTTCAAGTAATATTTGAATTAACTTTTTCTCACATAGATCATAATTGAGATCTTCTCAATTTGATTGTGATCAATCCAAGTTTGAATTAGGGATTTTATGGATGCTTAGGGATTTTTTGGATCTTTAATGCTATTGGAAATTTAGCCTTAGTCTCATTCATGTCTTGTATTTGATTGAGACCCAAGATTTTATACCTTTTCCTTTTCAAGCAAAGAAAATAACCAAATTTATCATTTTATGCTTGTATGGTGCCCATGTGGTATCCATTTGACAAAATTCATGGCATTTTTCATAAATACCGTGAGAGACTAGCCATTTTATTTTCAAAATTTAACCTTTACTTTGTACCATTAGATCTTTTTTCATGGATCAACATGGGTTGTTGATCATGATCACAGGGCTTGAGAATTATTGGTTATCTTATGTTAGGACCTATAGTAGTGACACTTATTACCTTTGTAGGCCTTCTAGGCTTTGTATTCTATGTAGTGAATGTGTACTCACTGTGTTGATCCTATGGGCATTTTTGGCTTGTTGAAAATTCTCTAATAGTTGTGATCCATCTGATGATGCTCTCGTAAGTCAGTGTAAACCATTGATATTAATCTAGATGAATGCATGCAATTAGTCCAATACAAAAAATATTTTAAACTCATTAGATCTTTTCACTCCATTTAATCAATCTCCATGATGAAACATTAGCCATTAATCCATAAAAAGGGTGATAACTTTAATTATCATCATGATAAAAGGAGGGACTTAGGCTTAAATACTTTAGGCTAAGGTTTATTTCATGTTTAATAAACATGTTATAAACTTTAGGCTAAAGTATTTTATCCTAAGTTTTCAGAATTCATAGTAAGGGAACCTAGGCTAAATATTATAGGCTAAGTTTTATATTGTGTTAAACAAACATGTTATAAAATTTAGGATAAAATATTCATGTTAAATTCTTAGAATATGTCTAAAGGGGCCAAATAATACAAGGACCAAATGCTAGGTTTTAAACTAGGGTTTTACCATATTAACAAACATGAGAAAACATTTGGTTAAAATAATTTTAATCTTAGATTTATGTCACAAGGACCCTTTTAACATATGGATCAATATAAGTCTCTAGCCTAGGGTTTATTGTATTCAAATGAACACAATTGGAACCTTAGGGAATATACTAAGACTAAGTCCATGTCTTCATATATTTTGACCATAAAATCATTTTATTATTTCAAGTTTGAAAATCCTAGTTGTTTTAACATAATCTAAGGGGTCCCATTGAACAATAATGTAAGCCATAAGCTTTTATCAATGTTTTAAAGCATATCCCTATGTCTAAGAAAAATAATCGATTATATTAAATTTGATGGTCTCATGGACATCAATGATGGTCTTATAGATGTAGAATAATGGTCATAATAATGTTAAATATAAGGTAGTATATCATTCATTTTATGGGCTTGAAGTTGATAATCTCATGGATGGCCTCATGAATGTCAAATCAAGGTCATACAAATGTCAATTTTAAGCTCATAAAATCCTTCTAGTCTATATAACTTAGATTTGATATGCTCTATTGGTTTAATCTTCATGATGAAGCATGCATCATTGATCAAGATCCAAGTGGTTGCATGCTATTGGTTCAATTTAATGTGTGGGACCCTTTGTTACCAAGATTCAAATACAATAATGCCATATGGTAGCTTCATAGGGATCCCTGGTCTTTTGAATTTTCAATGCCACATTTGCTCCATTCGATCAATCTCTATGAGAGGCCACAAATTGTAGATCATGATAGAGATGCTCACACATAATTGGCTCCTTTTGTATATTGAATTTGTAGCTTAAGTATTATCCTAAGGTTTCATTTATTAATAAATACAATGAGACATTAAGGTAAGACTTCGGATAAGCTTATGTTTAATAAAAGTGGACCTTTAGCTTTAACAATGTTTTTGTACCATCTGATCCTTGGTTTTGCTTAATTGTGGATCATTGATCATGATCTTGGTGATCTTATAGGATTGGTCTGATGGATCAAAGCTTGGATTTTTTTGAGCTTCCTACACTCCATTATATCATTCCTCATGATGAAGTGAGGTCCATTGGATCTATTAAGAATATAGGGGATTAAATTAGGACATGGGTAAATATAGAAACTTAGGCTAAATATCTAAAACTAAGGTCTTATTCATGTTTGTAAAATACAAATAGGTCTTTAGGGTTGAAACTTTAGGCTATGCATATAACACGGAGACCCTACTAAAATAAAGGATCCTATTAATGTAAACATTAGACCATGTTAGAAATATAGGGAACAAAAAGGGGGAAATAAAAGGGGACCAATGTATGATTTTTGGGCTAAGTTTTTGGTTATGTTGAGAAACATATCCAAGCCTTAGCATAAATATTAGGCTTAAGTCCAAGGCTAATTCAAAAAATTTCCCTCCAAAAATCTTCCCACCAAAATTTGAATTAAAGGTCTAGGCTAGGTTTTATTGAAGGAGGGTTTTATCACATGAATCCAACTATGAGTTGCCATAAATTTGAGACTAGAAAAATTTCAAATATGGTTAATATATAAATTTCATGTATGATCCATAATAAACTCCATGAAAACTATAATTTAAGACATGAGTATCAATTATTAACAACATTAGGTAAGTTTCAATAAAATAATGAGAAAATGGGCTAATTTCATTAAGCATGGATTGATCTTCAAATTCTAATAAAGAACAAAATATATTTCAGTGCTAAGGTTTAAAATAGTCATAAGGGTCCCTATTTTTCAAAAATCAGGGTATGTTGACCTCAACAAATGATAAATTTTAGGGTAAACATATCAATATATTAGAACTTAGAGACTCTAGTTTGGACAAACAACTAGGTCATCCAGTCCATTTGACCAATGCCATTATCAATATTAGTTCATGATTGAAACAAACCTTGCACATGTAGAATTAGGACAAAACATAAAGACATACGCATGTTGTGTGTGTGTGTTTTGATTCAACATACTATTTTCCATAAATTTTATCAAAAAACTTCCATATTTCATACCTTTAATCATTAACACTAACTTGGAGCATGTTTAGATGTTCATTAAGAACAATACTTCAAGTTCAAAGAAGGCTTAGGCATTACTCTACTACCAGCTAGACATCCATATTCTCAAAAAATATGTCCTTGGCTCCACTCATAGGCTTGGTTCACTACTATCCATACATCCATAGCCATTTTAGAGATTACAAGAATAACCATTACTTGAAAATCTTTTGATTTTTTGCAATAAGTTCTTATTTTTTGTATTTTTTGGGTATTTTAGGTTCTCAACAAAGGTTGGGAACTAGGGTAGCCAAGTTTAATGGTTTGGTTCAAGTGTTTGATCCTTATATAATCATATATGGTTATAATATTTGTCCTAATAAATGATGTTTTTTAAGTTCAAACATGCTTATACCTTAATGGATTGAGCTTTCATTGAACATGTGTAATTCCTCTTAAAACTAGGTTTAGGTCAATACAATGTTTAAGGTCTTATGTAATGGTTAAATTGTTCTTAGGTCTTTAATATTTCTTTCAAATCCTAATATCAATCTCCTATCTCAAATCCATGGTTAATATATGTATGGGGTTTATATCAACATTTTTAAATTTGGAGGGTTTCATGCAAGCTAAGGGCTATCCAATAGGACTTATTGGAAGTAATGAATAAAGTAACAAGAAAAAAAACATAATAAAAAATATAAAATTATGAATAAAATAAAAATTAAACAAATATATACATGATTATGTACAAACAAGGGATGGGAAGACAGAGCTAAAGGAAACTAACTAGCCTACCTACACTAACTCTAGTTATATTACAAGTTTACTCCATGAAGACCCCATAAAGAGTAGCATTGAAGTAATGCTTGAGATAATGTCCATTTTGGGTAGTGTGAACTCTACTCTTTATATATATTTGAGCCTAAATGTGTTATCTCTAAATGTATTTTCAATTTGATAGGGGCCAATCTGAAAAGCTGTGAACTTGCCATGCTTGCCCTTGGGCTCAAATGGTTTATTCCAAAGAATAACCAAGTCTCCTTGTCTGAACACCTTAATCTTTTATCTTTTTTCAAACCACTTATTTAATATATTTTTATGTCTTCTAAAGTTAAAATAAGTTTTCTCTCATGCATCCTCTATTTGAATATTATCCAATAGCCTTGAATTTGTAAATCCTTGGTATTCCTTAATATACTCTTACATAAACATATATGTTGGTAACTTGAGTGTGATGGGGAATATAGTTTCCTAGACATATACTAAAAATAAATGGGATGATTTGAGAACTTACTTGACTCTTTTTCTATCTTCCCAAAGGGCATACTTGAGAAGCTTATGCCATGTTCTAGGTTTGTCTATAGAAAACTTCTTAATGGCTTTAATCAAGTTTTTGTTCATTTACTCAGATAATCCATTACCTTTAGGATAATAGTTAGATGAAAAATTGAGAATAGTTTTATTGTCACATGCCCACTCTATAATTTCTATGGATGTGAATGCTAACCCATTATCACATACCAAAGAGATTGGGGTCCTAAATCTAGTGCATATGCTTTCTTCTAAAAACATGATCACTTCTTTTATTCTACATTTCTTGGTGGTTACTAATTCAATCCACCTTGTGAAATAGTCATTATATGTTATAACATACTTGTGACCTTCTGATGAGTTGGGGTTGATTAGCTCTACAAAGTCTAGTTCCAACTTGGCAAAGGGTTTGTCAATCATGATTGGTTGAAAAGGCATTACTGTCTTTGGCTCATTGGTGTTAAAGATTTGTAATGAATGACATTCTCTCACATGCTTATAAGCATCCTTGAAGATGGGTTTTCTAATAGTATCCAACCCTAATGATCTTGTGGCCTATTATTTTTCCTAATAGATTCCCACTCCCTAGCTTCTCATGGAAAGTTCTCATTATCTTAGTAGCTTCTTCTATGAAAACACATCTTAGATATACTCCTTCAAAGTTATTTTGGTACAAGACTCCATTTTTTATGAGATAGTGTGCTACCTTGAGCCTTAAGTGTCTCCTTCACTCCCTAATTAGTCATTTAAGATGAGTGTCATTAATTATGAAGTGAAAAATATAGTCATACCATTCATTATCTTATAAGCTTTGCTGATCAACTTTCATAATACTTAGCTTAGGGCTGGTATTAACAATCATTTGAGTAAGACCATTACACCTTACCAATTTTTTAGTTTTCATTTCTATGTCATAATATTTGAGGATAGACATATACTTACCCCTTCATTCTCCAAGTTCATATTGGATTAGTATTAGCTTAGTGGTTGGGTCTAGTAGAATGGTATGCAATTTGTTCCTAATAATGTAGTGCATAAATTTATTGACAACTTTAACTAATTCAAAGGTTTGTTTATCATTAAAAGGGTAATTTAACTAAACATTCTTCAAATTAGTACTCATAAAATAAAATGGGTGGTTATATCCTTCTATTTTATGAGTTAACATAGTAGTAATAGTGTGGCTAGAAGAGAAATAGTAGAGGTAAAATTCCTTTGAAAAGTTAGGAATTATCAAGACTAGAGATTGGATGATTGCACTTTTAATGTCTTCAAATGCCTTCTTAGGTTACTCATTTCATGATACTTTATCATGCTTATTTAGCATATCATTCAATGGTTTGACAATCTTTACAAAGCTAGAAATGAACTTTCTTACAAAGTTTATTTAACCAAAAATTGATTTCAATTCTTTTATAATATTGGGAGGCTCTATCTTAGATATAGCTTCCACTATTTCAAGATCTATGGAAATCCCATCTTTAGTGATAACATGTCCCATCAGTTTACCTTTAGTGACATAAAATATGTTCTTCTTATGGTTAAGGGAGATCCCATACCTTATGTACCTTTCAAATACCTATTGTAGATGCACAAAATGGTCTTCCTTATTTTTAGAGATAACAATTAGATCATCCATGTAAATTATGATGCACTTACCAATAAGGTCTTGGAATGCATGGTCTATAGCCCTTTGAAAAGTGGCTCTTGTATTTATCAATCTAAAAGGCATTATATTATATGCAAATGTGCCCTACTTGGTTGTGAAAGTTGTCTTCATTTTGTATTTTTTGTCCACTAACACCTGATTATATCCTAAAAAACCTCCAAGAAAATACATCATGGTTGAACCTAAAATAATTTTTATTACCTGGTCAAGAGAGGGAAGAGAATAATTATCCTTTTTAGATGCTTTATTCAAATTTCTAAAAATCAATACATAGTCTAATTTCACAATCTTTATTCCTTATTGGTACTCAATTGGCAACCCAAGTAGAGTGCCTAATGTGAAATACAATTATGGCATCTAATAACCTCTTGAAATCCTTAAAGATGATGGTTTACAAGATAGGATTCATAGGCCTCTGCTTCTGCTTGAAGGGTTTACAACTTTCTTTAAGAGGTATAGTATGAGTGATAACTCTTGGATAAAAAATATTCAAGTCATTATAAGACCAAGATATGACATATTTGTATCTTGTCAAAAATTCTTTGGCTTTTTTATTCTCAATGCTAGTGTAGGATTTTATAATGTTACCCAACTGAGGTTGATCTTAGGGTCCAATTTCAACAACAATAAAGTCCTTCCCACTCACTTTATGAACCTTAAAATATTTAACTATCTTATTTTGATCAAATAGACTTTCTAAGGTAATCATCCCTCTAGAGATCTTGTTGTCATTTAGATGAATGAATTTACCATCAAACTTGCCTTGTCTAAACACATATTCATTAGCCTCATCAATATTTTGAGCTTTAAATGCTCCTCAACAAGTCATGAAGTTTAAGATCTATTGGTCATCACTAAAGACCTATAGATGGTTCACATTATCTAGGATATAAGGGAAATGTATGAGCTCAATACTAAAGTTTGGTGAAACTTAGTTAGGCATGATGTTGTCTACAGTAGAAGCTAATTCATCAATAGCTTTATTTTCTTCCCATAGGATAGATAAAATATTGAAAGCATCAAAAGATTCCACTATATCTTAGACTCTAAACTTATAGTTGTTGAGGTATGATATTTTTCACTGATACTTTCTCCTCACTTAATTTATTACTAGTTATGAATCACCATAAACTATTAGTTTCTTGACCTTGTGCTTGATGGAATATTGTAGACATAAGATGAGGGCTTAATATTTTTCAAGGTTATTGGTGCAAGGAAACTAATGTCTATAAGAAGTATGATACTTCTTACCAATAAGGTTAGTTAGGAAAATGCATACTCCATATCCATCCTTACACCTATCACCATAAAAATGAAACTTCCATAGCCCATGCAAAATATTACAAGCTTTAGGATCACAAACTTTGGTAGTTTCTAGGGTGAAGACCCCTAAATCAGAATCAATTATGTTGACCCTTTCATTGATAATAATATACTCAGTGATCATATTTTTCATTCATATCTCTCTCTCAACTCTGATCTAGTTGGGAAATCCCTTATAAGGTAGTCATAAGTGTGAACAATATATGGAAATATATCCATTTAGAGCCTTTTTCCACTCTTTGCTTCAAATTAATCCATATGCATTAGGGATATCTACCACATAGATATATATAATTTGTTGGACCCTTGTCTTAGAAGCCAATTGCATGTAGATATTTAACAATTCTCCAACCACATTGACCCTAGACTTATCTAATTAGGTGATAACCCTATCAGACATAATGGGGGTCAAACCAAGTTGTTTACAAACACCTATAGGCATAATATTTGTGAAGGCACTAGAATCTAGCAAGAAGTTATTTAATTTTTTGCCAAACATTTTTATTGTAAGTAAGAAGAGTGGAGACTCTACTTTAGCTTTAGATATAGCTATATTTTCATTATCAATATGGGATATCTTGTTAGATTATTTGGAAAATGATTCTAGTAATAGGTCTCTTTACTCTATGATTTGTGTCAATTCATGCAAGGTAATATTTTCTTTGATTTTATTAATATCATTTACAATATTGCAACCAATCCTATTGGTGGAATTAGAAGCATCAACACTAGGTTTAGAAGTATTTCCCCTTGGAGGCTCTGGATTATTGTCTAAAGTGATATCTAGAGGAGTATCAAAGCTATTTAAAAGAGTAAAATTAGATAAAGGATGCCTCTATTCTCTATTACTTAGAGGGTATGTCTTATTCAAGAAATACTAGAAGGCATGAACTTAGTTAGGATAATCATCAATCATATTGTCTTCTTGGAAAGGGAAATGAAACATCTCCACCATAAAGGTTTGGTTATTATGCTTGGATCTTGAGCTTCCTGCACCATTGTCTTTGCTAGTCACTACCTCAAAAGTGTCTAAATCCTCTTGAAATGCCTCAAAATCATTATATAACTCAATGAAATAAATCTCACCATTCTTAGTAGTACAATGGACTCTCCAATAGTCAGACAAGGTAATGTTAATGAGATTGATATCCATAGTCTACATTTCATAAGATGGTTCACTACTTTTATTATTGTGGAAAATATCATTATTGAACCTATTATTGGATATTTTGAACCTTTGGAAAGAAAATTTCCTACCATAAGTTTATACAATATTCCAAATTTGTTTTTGTAGTTATAAGAAGTTAATGCTTAGTTTTTAGACCATTTTTAGAATGGACTCATTTTCAATTTTGGGGGTTTCTAATTATACACTTAGTTTCTATTGGCACTAGTATCTAGTACCAAAGTTCTTTCATCAATTTCATTGAATAAACTATTATTAGGGTGGTTCAATAATCCCAAATTCTAGTTAAGATCAACATGTCTTAGAGGTAATTGGTTTAGATTTAGGAGCTAGTTGAGCGTAGGCACATTATGGTTATTATTGGGAAAGACATTCAAGGTAGACATATGTGGATTAACATTGTGAACATAGTAGCCATATATCCTTGAGGTTGTATCTGGTCATTAATTATCACAACCTTAGCATAAGCTAAAGCTAAGGTGTTCATTAGATATACAACCCTCTTGATGAATACTGAAGTTATGGGATCAAGAGCATATTTATATATTTCCAAGGCTAAGGCTTGATATTTTTTATAAAGATCAATGGCTTTGTTGTACATATTTTGTAACCTAACATTAAAATCTCTTATGAGTTCATTGGCATCCCTTTTCAAGGTAGTAAATTGTTGGTACATGATATAAGGGTTGATGATTTTGCCAAATTGGTCAATGAAGATATTGAATTCATCCTAGGTGATGATGTAATTATCATACAAATTTAGGAACCACTCATATGCAACATATTTAAATCTAAATGGGAACAACCAACATGTTACATCCTCATGAACTACATTTTACAATCTTAATGTAGACTTAAATGATTTAACATGTTCTTCTACTATTACAATACCACTAGGACTATAAGTTGGCAAGTACTTTTTAGGATTTGGAGGGAGGTCATGAATTTCACCTTATACGTTGATAGGAAAACTTACCAACCAAGACATACCTTGATGAAATTTGAACTCAAGAATACCGTAGAGTGGTAAAGTTGGCAAAAACATCAAATTCATACATCTACCTTTGTCTTGTTTGGCTTTCCTATGGACTTCTAACTCAAGTAGAAGCTCTCTTGTTTTTGAATGTGATCTTGTCTAGATTTTTGGTAGTTCTAGCTTGAGAACTTTGGATCCTATTTAAAATATTATGTGTCAAGCCAACATTTATAAATATTAAGACTTATATTTGCACATTAAGCTAATTTTGCAAAGATATATGTAAATAACAACAAAGGGCATCAAATTTTAACAAATTTAGCTAAAAGGTGTGTCTAATTACGTAAATATGGTTAAATTTTATAGTTCTAAGCTCAAATGAAC
Organism: Torreya grandis; assembly: GCA_037957365.1. Taxonomy (NCBI): domain Eukaryota; kingdom Viridiplantae; phylum Streptophyta; class Pinopsida; order Cupressales; family Taxaceae; genus Torreya; species Torreya grandis. The sequence continues at coordinate 751,009 of JARHVA010006568.1, read as the reverse complement.
CTAGATATGTGAGAGATACACCAATATTTGATCAAAATAAGCTGTTATATCCTCAAATACTATAGTTTATCAGATTTTAATCTATCTTTAATACAATTAAGCATATAACCTCAAATATCTCTGATATTTGTCTAGAGGGAGATTAAATATGGGTCAAATACCATGAAGATCAATGATATTTATGGTTATAAGCCAAAAATTATGCAAAAGTGTAAATATAACACTAATTTTAGATCGAAACACACCAAAATTGACAAATTTAAGTGCTCCTAGTGCCATTGGAGCTTATCATGTTCATCCCTCTATGTGTATCATATGTGATCTTAGTGTTTAAATGACACTTCTCTTTTTATAATTCCTAGAATTCATGGCATGAGTAGCATTTTTTTGGTAATCTAGTTACTTACGGTGAAATAGAGGTAGAGTAAATTAAACTATTCCATAAATTTATATTAATTGGTGGTTCAAATCCATCATGGTCTATGTGGAATTTTTAGTATCTATGATGATCTTAGTGAGTTATGACAAAATTTATACACTAATCTAAGTGAATATTTACAATGAGATATAAGTTAAAGTGATTTCATAAAAAAAAGAAGTAAAAGGAAGGGTAAGGCAGAAATAAAGTATGTGATTGTTGATCTTTGGCTTAAACACCATGACGAAGTTTTAATTTTTAATTGAACATGCATTTAATTAGTACATAATTTAAAATAAAAAATGTCTAAATCACACCATATACCAAGAAAATATTTAAGGAAAACATGAGAGAATATAATTATGAACCATATTTTTTTTAGAGGTTTACTACTACATTCAAATAACATTTGTACATCCTAATGCAAATCAGAAAATATGAAATTAAGTCTAATTAAATTCAACTAATCTATATTTATCACAAATTAACAACCCTATATCAATGATACACATTCAAAATTCATGAAAAATAATTCAAATTCAAGATCTAGAATAAACAATTGAGAGAGAAACTAGTTAACAATTGGTACAAACAAATTTGGACAAAATTCTAAGTATTATTTGCTTATATTAAATGCTCAAAGTATAAAATTTTTGGCTCAAAACTCTCACTCTTTACAAAATAGAAATACTACCTTTTATATAAGATCAAGGTAGTACACTGGTCAGTCATTAGATTACAAATGTACAAAGATAATGATAATTATCCTTATTTATGATTCCAGAATACACTTATCTTTCCCAAACATACTGACCTATAGGCAAATATGATAAAAAACTAGAATATGCCTTTATAAAATAATACTCCTCATTCAAATATTATAATGTTTGTATAGAAATGAATATTAATTATCTATTGTGCTCATTATCTAAGGGATCCCTTATTACTCTTGGCGAAGTTCTAAATCAACAACTGACATCAAGATACAAATATCTTCTTGATTAGCTAAGGCATAAAATTCTCTATCATCCCCTTTCATAACATCCTTAATAATCTTTCCCTTTACAATATTTTCATCAATAGTGAAGATCATGCCCATGACTTGACTATTATCACTCATTAACTAGCCCTAGATTTTTCTCCACACTTCTTACATCACCAAAGTGAATTTGTGCTTATACTCTTCATCATCAATGATGCCCAAGGTGGTAGAATTTATAGGATTATCCAACATGGTGCCAAGGAGTTTCTTGAATTTTCATGTTATCTCTTCATCATCCCTTAGGAGTTTATCTAAGTTTTTTGACCAAGCACCTAAACTCTAGATCTTCTCAACCACTATTGCCAATATTGCATTTAAGTGGGATAGGATAATAGTCTTGAATCCAAATATTCTATCCTTAATTAGTATGTTGATAAGATCTCTTATTTTATTCTCAAAATCCTTCCACTAGGCCATCAGTCCTTTGGTTATCTCATTCTACTGGATTAGTGCATCCTGTCTTAGATTCATTGACTTCAAATAATCAAACATGTCAAAGAAATATCCCTCAAACATCTTTATTATATCTTTTAGGACTAATAGAATAGACTCAGTCTCTAGATTATCCTTTTCCTTATCCAAGTTATATATCTTTTGCATCATGCCCTTGGTTCCTTATTTGATCAAAGTTGAATGAGCCTCAACTAAGCTTTCTAGATCTTCCTCATGAATGAGATGTTTACTAGGTTGTTTTCCTCCAATTGGAGTGAAGCCTACAAATGGCTCAACCTATTGAAAGGTGAATTCCTCACCTCCAACCATGGCCTTCTTGATTGTGACTCTCTCTAGCCCTATTGTTTCTATATTGATTGGACACTTGTTGATGACTCTATTGCCTTAGGAGGTTTTGATATCTCCATCCTTATGTTTATTGAAGCACCTAGAGTGTCCATTTATGTGCCACTTGAACATGTTTTGGAAACTATTATTATTTATTATTCCTCCTTAATCAAAGCCAATATTCATGGCTTTATTTCTTCATGGATATGAATGTTAATTTTTTTTGTCAAGGGCCAAGAATGGGACAAAGTGGGAATCTTTTGCATTTTATCATATACAAACCATTCAGGAATAATGTGTCCATGAATGGGGTATTCATCACTAAACAATTTAACCTCACTCATGGGGTGGGTGAAGGTCAAATTGGGCTTATTTCTCCCAACTAGGACTAATTATAATACTAATTTTGTTTTCTATGTGGGTAATAATGGAACCAAGTCTAAATCAACTTTGTTCCCCTTGTGATGTTCTACTTCTTTAGCCTTGGTTTGGGGTTATTTAGTTGGTGCTTATTCTTATTTTAACCCATATACTTTAAAAAACACCTAAAGTGCATCCTCCACTATCTCATTTTTTTCTAATGCAATCATATATATGTATTCTACTAAATATTTTGGTTTGTCAGGTGGAGCTAAGGATGATCCCTCCCTAGGTCTCTCATCTAACTTCTCTTTATCAAGTCCTTGTGTTATTTGTGATTGGGTTTGTTGTAGGGGTTACTTTGGAGGGGACCTTGAGGATGGACCAAGAAATAAGTGATACTATAGTGGGCCCATTTTCCATATCTCACCTAGTGTTTTTCTATCTCCCTTAACCAACCTAGGCTAAAGCTTAATGTTATGTCTTTTTTAATCTGGCCAATACCTTTGTGAAACCTGAGGCCCTGATGTAGAATGGGTCATAGACACTAGGCCAATGATCATATACCTCATTTATGGTATTTGTCTTTAGATTTTTGGTGATCATCCAATTAGGGTCTTATTACCTCAAATCATCTTTCTACAGTGTGGAGTCCTTATGTCTGGTAATAACATTTAGATTATCCTAATTTTACAATACAAATATATTGATTGCGAATGGAAAGGGATGAGGAAGGCCTTTAATTTTATCCTTTTAAAATCCATCCATATTTTTAAGAAGTTGGCAGTCCACTTCTTTCTCTTCAATCTTATTTGGAACATATAAGGGTAACCTGAAGGGTTGTGTCAAAGTCCCTTCTATCCATATCACTGTGTAAATATTATAGAACCATATGTCCCCTATCAATTCCACATATTTAATAATCAATGGGCTAACCATGCTCATGGGAATTCATATGATGGCTTCCACTTGGGTTGGATAAACACAATGATAGATGAACTACATGGTGTCTTTATATTTAAATATGTGGAGTTTGGAATAATTATGGGAGATAGTGGGTCTTCCATCAAGTGACTAACTTTTAATGTTTGGGATATGGGTGGAGGCTAAAAGTGCATGAAGTATATTGCACATAATGTAAAATAGTTTTCTTGTTTTCTTCTCGATGTTTTTAAATTGGGACTTCAAATAGATGTTAATCATCTCACCTAGTGGGGGAGTGAGTCCTTTCTTAACCATGAAGTAAACATGTGATAACCATATTTTGTCAATATGACTAGTAGAGGGGCTCCACATAACCTATTTAGTAATGTCATTATTATATTGATCCCCTCCCTAAATTAGACAAATTAAATTTTTCTAGTGGTGTCTTGGATTACTTGTTCCTAGTGAGCAGCCATATGGCTAGGATTATGTTTCGATTATGCTCCCTCATCCACTTTGTAATGGTTGGAAGGTATCTTTGGGTTTTACCTAGTTTATAATAGCTCTCAAAATCTAGAGGGGAAATGTAAGCTACTTTCTTAAATGTACACTCATGGACAATCCATTCATTATCAATTTTATAATCTTGGAAAAGAGGAACAAGGACATTAATGTAGTTTAGTACCTCAGGCTTGGTGATAATGTAGTGTAGGTTAGCCATCTGGATGGAAACTAGGTCATTGTATCCCCTCAAGATGGTTGCATTCTTCTATTCCTCCCTCATTAAATATTACATCTCCTTGATGGTCTAAAATATTTTAAACCAATTCATATTCCCATTATTCAAGGCTGTAGTAGCTAGGTCTATGTCCTTAAATATTCTTCCCTTGTTATCTAAGGTCAAATACAAATCAGTCTCATCCCTTTGTTGTTGTCTTAGAGCTACCATGGCTATGAAAGTTACTAATTCTTACCAAATGAATTTCAAGTAATCTTTGAATTAAATTTTTCTCACTTAGATCATAATTAAACTCTTCTTGGTTTGATTGTGATCAATTCACATTTGAACAAGGGATTTTATAGATTCTTGGGTTTTTTATATAGAGCTTTAATGGTATTAGAAATTCAAACTTAGGCTCATTCATGTCTTATATTTGATTAAGACCTAGGACTTTATGTTTTTTCCTTTTAGAGCATAGAAAATTTCTAATTTTTTTATTTTTTACTTACATGGCACCCATGTCGCATTTATTTGACAACTTTTGTGGCATGTTTCATAAATGGCTTGAGGGACTAGTTGTTTTATTTTGAAAATTTAACCTTTATTTCACGTCATTGTATCTTTGATTATGGATCAATAAAAGCCATATATCATGATCATAGGGATTAATAATCATTCATTTCTTTATGTCAATCCTTGTGGTTATAACACATATCACCATTTTGGGCCTTCTAGGCTCTATATTATATGTAGTGAATGTGCGCTCACCATGTGTTGATATCATGGAAATTTGGAGCTTACTAAAAAGTCTTCAGTAGTTATGCTCTATTTGATCATCCTCTCATAATAAAGTGTATACCATTAATCTTAATCTAGATGAATACACATAATTAATCCAATTCATCGAATGATTTAGACTCAATAGATATTTTCACTCTATATGATCAATATCCATGATGAAGCATAGACCATTGATCCTACAAAAGGGTGATAACTTGAATTAGCATCATGATAAAGGAAGGGACTTAGGCTTAAATACTTTAGGTTAAGGTTTATTTTGTGTTTAATATACATGTTATAAACTTTAGGCTAAAGTATTCTAGCCTAAGTTTTCATAATTCATAGAAAGGAAACCCAAGCTAAATATTCTAAGCTAAGGTTTATGTTGTGTTAAATAAAAACGTTATAAACCTTAGGCTAAAATATTTAGGTTAATTTATTAGAACATATTCAAAGGGGGTAAATAATACAATGACCAAATTCTAAGTTTTAACCAAGGGTTTTACTATATTAATAAACATGAGAAAACCTTAGGTTAAAAACATTTTAAGCTTTGCTTTATGTCATAAGGACCATTTTAAATTAAGGCTTAATATACATATCTATCCTAAGGTTTATTGCATTCAAATGAATGCAATTGGAACCTTAGGGAATAGACTAAGACTAAGTCCATGTCTTCATATATTTAGACCATAATATGATTTTATTATATGAAGTTTAAAAATCCAAAGAGTTTGAACATATTTATATGGGTCCCATTGATTTACAATGAAATATATAATCTTTTATCAATGTTTTAAAACATATCCCTATTTTTAAGTAAAATAATCAATTAGTTTAAATTGTATAGTTTCATAGACATTAATGATGGCCTTGTGGACATCGAATGATAGTTGTGAGAACATCAAATTTAAGTTATTAGATCATTAGATTTGATGTGCTTAAATTTGATGGTTTAATGGACATTATTGATAGCCTAAAAGACATTAAATGATGGTTGTATGAAAGTTTTTTAAGCTCATGAAACCCTTCTTGTCCATAGACCTTGGCTTTAATACACTCCCGTTGGATCAATATCAATGAAGAAGCATGGATTATTGATCAATATCTGACTAATTGCATGCCATTGGTTCAATTTAATGTGTATGACTCTTTGTTACCAAGATTTTAGTGTGGGAATTCCACATGGTGGCTCTGTGTGGCTCCCCAAGTATTTTAATTTTTAGTTCCACATTCACTCCATTAGATCAATCTCTATGATAAGCTATAAACCATAGATCATGATCTAGATGCTCACACATGATTGCATCCTTTTGTATATTAGATGCATATCATAGGTTTTATCCTAGGGTAAGACTTAAGATAAGCTTATGTTTAATAAAAGGGGCCATTTAGCTTTAAGAATGATTTTGGGTCATCCGATCCTCAGTCCTACTTAAGCACAACTCATCGATTATGATCCTAATGATCTTATAATATTGGCCTAATAGATCAAATATTTTATTTTATTTGCCTTCCTATGTTGCATTATATCAATCCTCATGATGAAGTGAGGTCTATTAGATCTACAAAGAAATAAGGGGCTTAAATTATGATGTGGGTAAATATAAAAACTTAGGTTAAAACTTTAAAAAGGTAAAGTTCATGTTGGTAAAATATTAATGGAGCTTTGGGGTTAAAATTTTAGGCTAAACATATAATAAGGGGACCCTGAGAAAATAAAGGACCCTGATAATATAAATAATAGACTGCATTAGAAATATAAGGAACAAAAATTGGAAATAAAAGGGGACTAATGTATGATTTTAAGGCTAAGGTTTCAGTTATGTTTAATAACATGTCAAAGACTTTGTATAAAAATTAGGCTTAAATATATGGTTAGTTTAAAAATGTTCGCACCAAAATTTGAATTAAAAGTCTAGGCTAGGGTTTGTTAAAGGAGGGTTTTATCACATGAATCCAACTACAAGCTACCATAAATTTGAGAGAAGAAAAATTTAAAATATGGTTAATATATAAATTTCAAATATGATCTATAAGAAACTCTATGAAACCTACAACTTAAGACACAAGGATCAACTATTAGCACTGTTAGGCAAGTTTCAAAGAAAATCATGAACAAATGGGCTAGTTTCATCACTCATGGACTGATCTTCAAATTTAAATAAATATTAGAATATCAAGATTTCAATGCTAAGGTTTAAAATAATCATAATGGTCCCTATTTTTAAAAAATTGGGGTATGTTGACCTCAACACACTTATAGTTATGGTTTTGCAGAGTTGTGGTTTTGTTATATGTTTTGTGGTTTTGCACTATGTAAACCCAAGAGATAAATTTGAAAAGTGATTTATGCATTCTTGAAAGTTATTCTAAGCACAAAGACTCTCTAAAAAAATTTAGGACCCAAAGGCCAAAAGGGAACATTTGAAATACATTTCACTTAAAAATTCACATTTCATTTGGTGCTTTAATAATCTTTTGTTTAGAGTCATTTTTTGCTTTGTCAAAGTTTCTAAGTAAACACATGTAAAGGGCCCAAAATTTCATTCATATTTCATCTTGGTTAAATAAAACAATTCTCACATTATTTAGATAACTCATAAGAGTTTTTTCTATGCTTGTTTGATTGTAACTTGTTTATTTTGTTGAAAAATGAAAGAGGCATGTATGCTCTCACCCAATCCCCTTTAGGGAACTTTGGTGACCAAAATCACCCTTTATTTTAAAATTTACCTTTGTCTAGGGCATGAAAAGAACATTTTTTAGGCTCTCCCCAAAACGTTTATAGTTTGGGTGATCTAAACACAACCTTTAAGTTTTTTTCACTTGGTTATATTTTTAATGCAACTTGACTTGTGAGCAGGAGTTTATATCTTCATGAGTTTTTTAGGTAAGATTTAACCTAGAGTTTTATCTCCTAGCATTATTTAAACCCCATTACATGGTGGGGTATATAAATCAATGTATGTATACTATGATTTATATGGGGTTTATCAGCTAACGTCTTTGATCATAATGAAATCTTGAGTTAGGTTTGGTTAACCAAGGGATTTCACTAAGTACATAGATGGAATCATTATGCAAAGGAATAGAACATTGTATAATAAGTTAATTGGCATGAACCAAATTTATGTGATACATTATATAGTGTTAACCACACTTGGGACCATCTAAACAATTTAAAATTTAAGTTTTATAAATAATGCCACTTGCTATAGACATATTGTTGATGCAGAGTTAGCAGCCCAAAGTTACATGTCATCATACAAACCCTTAGGATAAGGGGGTGTAAAAACCATACTAATTCATGCACTTTTATTTTTATATTAAACATGTAAAATCCTCCCAAGATCATGTATATCGATTGAATTTATCGATATGATGTAACCTTATCAATTTTAGGGCTGTGGACATTATACATAATTGTATTTGATCCTTTTCATTTAATTTCTTGGTCTTCGAGTATAAAAAAATTTGTTTGTTTATGGGATGTCAAAATGAGTTTTTTTTATATGTAATTTCATTTATTAAGTAGGCATTATGCTATTTTTTTAACACCATACTTATTCCTTTTTTTTTTTTTACAAATCTTTGTGTGTGTGTCACTTAATGGGAAAGGGTAACATTATATTTCCCAAATCATTACAAATTTTTATGCCTTGGAGTCTTGAAAAAATAATCAATCACACCTTTAGATAGTGATAATTCCATTATTCTACTCAATTAATTTTATAGACTTATTTTCTTTGTGCCCAATTCTAGTTTTAAAACTAGTCCATGCGTGCCTTTTGAATCTTGATCTTGATGTTATTATATTCAAATTTATCTATCTTATTTATGAAATAAGCCTAATTTTCCTAAGTTGAGTTTTTAATTAACCTTGATATGTTTAATTATAAATATTTATTAATTTTTTTTATGGGTTGTCTAATTTGGGCCTAGACACAAATCTTTCTCTTTTAGGTTGTGTAACTTAGGTTAATTCTTTCTCCAAATTTGACAACTATTGTTTGTGCATTTATTTAGGAGAAAATAGTCTATCTCCAAGTGACTTTTTTTAATTCCTTAGGCTAAATTGGACAATTTCATTTCTAAATTTTGATGCTTAGTTTTTGCCAAAGTGTTTCAGATTTTTTAGATTAAATATCTCACCTTTTTTTTAAGTCTAGCTTTTCTACTTATTTTCCTAAAAGTCCTACCACATGCCTTTATTTAAGTCTAGATTTTGATGTTGTGTTTTGAAAAAATACCTATCAACCTTTTATTTTCTTATTTTAGACTTTTTTGGAACACTTTGAACTTGGATTTTGGCATTCCAATTTTAGTTCATCCACTTAACCTTTTTGTGTGAGACATTTAATATTAGACATTTGATGTTAGGTTGTTTTATACCATGTTTTTACATAGACCTTTTTATAGATACATATCCATACCTCTAACCAAGTTAGATCGAGGTTGAACTTATTATCTTTGTAGACATTATTTTTCAAATTTTATAGAACTCTAATCCCTTTTGTCATGAAACATTAACCATTGATTCAAACATGTCTCACTATACTTGTAGTGGTGTCATGTATAATCTAGGGTATATTAATGTGGTCACAAAATAAGACTTTATTCAAGACCCCTATGGAGATGATGTCATTTTTGACATGGACCCTTATCCCCCTTACAAAATTAAATAAATGGAATAAAACCAAGATCCCTTGGCCCACTAGTTGCTCAACACACCTCCATACATAGATCAAGGCCAAGAGAAAATGAAACGATACCTAAATAGCATACCTTTGGTTGTAGATCAAGTCTAATATCAATCATATTATGTTATAATGCCATAAACCTATGACCCTCATTTTTTTATTCATCACTTACTTGATAATAAGGAAAAAGTCTTAATTAGATCCACAAAGGTAAGGGATACATTTCCACCAGACTTTCCCCACAAAAATTTTCCAAGTTTAGTAAGAGTGCCTTACTACATGCCTTATATTTAAAACATCAAACAAGCCTCTGATAACAATCCTCAAAGTCTAGTGTTGATTATATATCATTACCCTCATATGATTGTCATAGTAAAATGCATCATGGTGGACCACTTCATATAGATGAAGATAACATACTAGACCTATCTAAACTTAGCATGTAACTTTAACAACAAGACCATGTCAAATTATCCTATTATTGACTTAGATTCTTCAGCAACATGAGTATTGAATGAGTTTATAGGAAATGAGAATTATAGTATATACCCATTCATGTAAAGCACTTTAGTTGGAAATATGTTTAATGTCCCATCTATCAAATAAGTGTCCTCTAATTTTACCTTACATAGTGAGCCAAACATAGTGGACAACATGCAAGTTAAGTCCAATCTAGGCCAAAGTGATGTAAACACACAAACAAATAGTCTATAATAAAATGTGCCTTTATTTATCACCATGAGTGTTTAAAAAAATTAGGGGGTAGGAATTTCCACCTCCCAACCACAAATATCTACCGCTAATCCTAAACTAGTTGCTTCTTCTAGCATACAAACTCAATGATTAAGTAGTCAAGTAATGACTAGTGTCGTGCCTCAATAAAACATGACAAATATTAATCTTCCATAATAGCTGATGATTAATGTTCCAAAACCAAATGCATAATACAACATACCAACATAGTAGAGGAAGAGCATCCTACCAACCAGTGTTCCACCTTACTACATAATAATGAACATATATCTTCAGTCATAGACAAACATACCAATTCAATCATAAATAATGTCTAATTAGTAGCATATGAGTATTGGTTAGTGACAAATTTTTATAATTCAACATGCATCTAATTCCTTATAAGGGTTCATAAAAATAAGAAGTTTAAATGTTCTAAAAGTACTAGTTAGGAAACAATTGCCTTTTATTCCTAATATGTCATAAACTCAATGATAGGGCCTTGGTTCATAAGTTCCCCTTAATGAACTAGGTATTATTAGTCAATAAAAAGTACATAATCAACCTAAATAGGCATAGTATTTCACTCCCAACAATATCCCTCCATCTCAGCTAGAATTTCCCTAAAACTAGGCCCATATACCAAATCCTAATCAGAATATTGTACCATAATGCATGAAATTCCAATAATCACATTATAATATGTCCATGTATAATATTGGTCAATTCTCAAACAAACCCATGACTCTAATATACCCCAGTCAAATTAATCCACTTTTGACCACCTAACCTCCATATTACACCAATATTCCATCTAGTTTCCTATCCCAATAACTACAATAAATAAAGGATGTAATTTCTACCATCTAGGATAGAAAATAGACTAAAATGATTAAGTTGGATGATGTTTATTCTTACCCATTCAACATGGAGTATCTACAAATACCATTTACTCTATGGTATGGCCCATTAACATTTGAGAAATACAAGGGGAAGGGAGAGCCTACGGGCCACTTAATAAAATTATTTATTTCTTATCAACCATTAGCCTACAAGACATATACCTCCAACTATTACTTCTAGGGAGTCTAGAAGGATAAGAGTTGGAGTGGTTTTTGAAATTTCCCAATAACTCAATATTTAAATTTAATGATCTCTTACATATGTTTGTGTAATACTTCTCCTACAATCTTAAGCATGAGACCCTTTTGGTAGATTTGACATAAAACAAACAAAAGGCATATGAAAACATTGTAATTTATCTATAGCGACGGAGAGCCCTTATAAGCTGATTCACCCACAGTCTACCATACAAGCAATTAGCCATTGTGTTTACCAAGAATCCACATAGTGAGATAGCTTACCATATGGATCTAAAATATGTACACACTTTTAAGTAAATCATTAAAAAATGTTTGTTGATAAAAATATCCATTATTAATAAAGGGATCATCAAACTTACCTCATCAAATTAGAACCAAACTATAAACCAAGGAAATGGCCAAAACCAAAATCAAAACCAAGTCTAAGCATAAGCATCACAACTAACACTGACCAATAATTATGAAAATTCCAAACCATTTAATCATAATATAAATGTTATATGAAATGGAGTAATCAAGTTGTGATATGTCCAAATAGTGAAAACACCATCTACTTAGCCTATGCTACATATGAAAATTACTCCTAACTAATAAACTCTTCATAAAAAGTAACAAGTATAACAACCTACACCAACACAACAAACATAGCAACCTTTGCCATTGCAAACCCCTCCTCTAAGGAGAGTTTTTCCTACTCATCATGTCTTTAGTGACCTTAGAGAACCCATTGAATCCATGTTTCCAAAACATTATAATGCTAATCTAATTATCTCTCCTATTTTAAAACATTATCTTGAGGGTATTCCTTATCCAAATTGGTACTAAAAAAATGAATTATATGAGTATCATTAGGTTAATGGACCTAATTTACATCATTGTGTGTAAATTAAACATTTAATTAAGAATATGTTGGAAAATAGAGATATAACATTAGATAATGGGGCTTTCACATCCAATTAAAACATCGATATTTATCAAAACCCCTTTCTATAACATAAAAACCAACAATAGTAGTAATAAAAACTAATACAATAATAAAAATAGTATCAATAGCTAAGATAGAACCAGTGAGACCAATGGCAGAATCAACATCATTTGAATGGATGGAACCAAGGCTAGAATGATGCTAATAAGAAATAGACCTACCATGCAGTTGCACATTACTATAATAAGTTTGTAAGCCATATTGTGAGAGGTTGTGCTTCCATCATTTCCTTCAATCCTTTATCAAATACCAATCAAATAAGACCATTTATAGTTAATTATAATTAACCAACTCATGCCAGTGATATTTCCTTGACCTAGGACTATAAATAAGCATACTATCAAACATGGATTACTACTTTTAGACCTCATACCAATAACTCATCATTATCCCATGACTATTCACAAGTGCATTAGTAGTCAAGACTTATCTTATATGGTCCCCCACCACCTTAATTTATTAGAAACCATGGTCGTATATCTAATCTTGATTGTGTAATCATAACCCGATAGTTAAAGACTACCATCTTAGGTCTACATCCATCTACCACTTCCCCTATTCAACCCACTCTCTGATTATGAATGATCTATTTACCATGGTACAAAAAATATATTTGATATTGTGGAACAATTATATAAAATGCTTGTAAAAATATCCATTTTGGATTTATTACATGAATCCAACATGCATAAGAACATCTTGATAGATTTTATTGGTCAATCCCAAGTTCTGAATGGCATATATCTAGATAAATTTCAAGCTTTGGTTGGACATCTAGCCCCAGGCCAATAATTAACATTTAAATAGAGTGATATATCATCCCTAGGCCCTCTATATAACAATCCATTATTAATCAAAATTGTGATAATGTGGCATAAAGTGAAGTGTGTCCTCATAGAAAATAGATTGGGTCTCAATATTATGTCTCTAAAACTCATCAAGCTTCTTGGGTATACCATGGATGATCTCCAAATAGAAATGATCACCATTAAGGCCTGTGACAATGGATAATTGGAATCACAAGGCACTATCAACTTATTAGTTATCATTGGGACCTTGAGCCATGATACACTATGACATGTGTTACACCTCAATTTGTCATATAAGATGATTTTGGGTAGACATTGGATACATGAAACTCATGCAATCCCTTCAATATTACACTAGTGTATCAAGTTTTCCCATCTAGTTATGGTGGTTACTATTCATGGAAATTTATAGTCATATGTACATTGCAAGCATTTGGAGTCCAAGTACCAGAGATATAACTATTGTTTTGTCTTAAATCTAGTTATTAAGAAAGATAAGGGGAAATAAATACTTGTTGATTCACTAGAGGCCAATTGCATTGACTGAAAAACCATTGATCCATTATCCCACATACTACCTCTTGAAATGTCTAATAATTATAATATCTCAACCAATGTCCTAGGAAAATATTTGACCCATGATACATTCCATATTTATAAGCTTCCATGGAACCCTAAGTCCTATGGAATACCTAAAGCCAAACCACCTTACATGTAATGAAAAAGAAAGGACAAAGTGAAACTACATAGTTGAGCATTTAACATTTTAATACTAGCTACTAGACATCAAATATACTCTCTTGAGGATGATGAATCTTGGTTGTATAATTATAACCTATCAAAATATTACCTACATGTCAAGTATCCCATTTCAAATGAAATCATGGAGAAACGTGACTATGAAGGAGGCATTGGGTTAGATCAACATGCTCTACTTAAGCCAATTTCTATCAATCAATATAAAATAACATATGATCTTGGATTTAAACTAACTGAGGGTGACCTCATATACCTTATCCATGTTCCAATGCCAATGACTAGTGACGATGATGCTGAAAATAAAGTAGAGTCTGATCATAGCCCATTTGATGACCTAGTCGATACCAATTTATTTGATATTGATGCCATTTGTACCCATAAACCATATTTTTGACCTAACTTATTTATTTTATATCACCCTCAGCTTATATAATAGGACCAACAAGAATCAAGAATGTTGGTTGATGAGTTATAAAATGATGAGACCTTTTGTAATTTTGTAAGCCCAGGGAATAATACTCCATTAGGAGACAACAAATAAGGGTTCTGTTGATGCTTTAAAATGTACCATAGGTGCTCTTAAATAATGATAAACACTTCTCATTTTAGGATTTGAAAATTCAAATGCATGAGTTGTAATTTTTGATAATTAGGTGATGTCTATGGTGGAATAGAAGTAGAGTATGGAATTGTCCATAATATTTATTTAGTTTAGTGGTTGGGAGCCACTAGGGTTTAAATATTTGGATCTTTGTGAATTTTATGATTTCTAGAATAATCTAAATTAGTATTAATAATTATATTTAAACTAAAGTGAGTCTTGATAAAAAATAAGAAAAGAGAAGGGTAAGGTAGAAAGCAAACATGACTGCAAATTCTCATTTTAGATATTATGACAACATTCTAATTACTTTGAGCACACATGAACCAATTTACATTATAAAATAGCACGAACTCATATTACATCACAAATCAAGCAAAATTCAAAGGAAATATAAAAATAATAACTAAATTTATTTTAAATTTTTGTTATTATAGTCTGAATAGTCTAAGCACATCCATATATAGAGCAAAATAAAATGAAGTATACTTGAGATCTTTATAGTTAATCTAACATTAACACAAATCAATATCCATATGATAGAAAATTTAACTCAAATTACCAAAAATAGTTCAAAATTAAGATGAGAACATGCAATTGAGAGACAACGTTGACATTTAACAAACTATAAAGACAATCTTTTGAAAAGTCCTTAACTA
The DNA here is from genome assembly GCA_037957365.1 of Torreya grandis. Lineage (NCBI taxonomy): Eukaryota > Viridiplantae > Streptophyta > Pinopsida > Cupressales > Taxaceae > Torreya > Torreya grandis. Next base: position 735,633 of record JARHVA010006568.1, on the reverse strand, counting down.
TCTTAAATGCTCCTAGTTTACAATTACTCAAAAGTTCTCCCTTTTACAAAATGGTACTCCCTAAATATTTATAAGAAACATAGGTGGTTTACCAATTATCTTTCTTAGAATATCCACATATAGGATAAGGACAACTATCCTTAATACAAAGCCACAATGTGAAAATATTTCATGCCAACATGACAAGAATAAGTATATGCTAACATACTAGCATATATTTTACAAAAATAATATTCTTTTAAAAATTATATTTGTGAGCCATTCAATTATCCTTGTCTAAGGATGTATTTCACCTTGGTGTATTAATATTTGATTATCTCAAAATCCACTACAAGATTCATTAGACAATCCTCTTCTTGACTTGCTAACTTGTCAAATTCACTTTCAGCCTTAGCCATGAGTTCCTTAATAAATTATGCTTCTCCAATCTACTTCCCTATAGTAATAATGATGTCAAGGATCTTCTAATTATCCTCAGTAGAATGGCCTTGATTGTCCCTAATACCTTGGATGTGAACACCAACTCTCTTCTAGAATTCTCCATCACTGATTAGGTCCATAAAAATGGTTTGAGAAGGGTTGTCTAATAGGCTCCCGAAAAGTTTCTCCATTATAATTACTAATTCCTTATCCTCCTTGATGAATTTGATGACATTATTACACTAGGTGATCAAATATTGTTTCTTATCCATAAAAATTTCCATGAGGATATCTACATGTCTAAGATTGATGACCTTGAAGTCTAGGGCATACTTTGTCCTATGCACCTTGATGAGTTCTATCATCTAAGCTTGAGAATCTATCCATTGGGTGATTAAGTCATGTGCCATCTTAGTTTGATGGTTTAAATAAATTAATATAAGTTTGATGCTCTTTAAATTCTAAAATGTGTCCAATAAATATTTATTCATCATTTTTAATATGCCCTCAAGAATTGAAATTAGGACATGAGCCTCTAAATCCTGCTTCCCATTCTCCAAGTTGAGGATTCTTTGCTTCATTCCTTACATTATAGCCAAGGTAATTATTTATTGTGCCATTACCAAAATAGCTACATCTTCCTAATAGATATGATGATCTCCTACTACCTACCCTTAAATGGGAGTTAATCCCATAAATGGTTCCATATTTTGAAAGGTGAACTCCTCAATTCCAATAATATCCTTCTTTATCACTACTCACTCAAGACTTGATGTGTTTGGATTGAAGTGAAGCTTTGGGATAGACTCCTTTAACTATAGCTACCTAATAACTTCTATATTTTAACTCCCAGAGGACTCTATGGTGTTAATCCCTTAGCTCACTCTATTTTGAATGATTTGGATCCTTCTCTTTGATTATCTATTCACAATGTCTTATATCAATGTAATAATATTTTATTGAAGATATATGTAAACTTAAGTTAAAGATAATGAGGGAAAAAGAGATGGGATTTTATATAATTTCCCATAAACAAACAAGCTAGGAAAGGCTGGTCCATAAATAGGATTCTCATCACTAAAGAGGTTAACTTCACTGGTAGGGTGAGTGAAGGTTAAGCTAGGCTTCTTTCTAGGTGATAGGGGCACCAAGGACAATTCTACTTGTCTCTTTCCTCCATCTAATGGGATCAAATCTTTGATTTATATATCAAATATATCTTCCTCTCTATTAGAACCATAGGTAGCTATAATGTCAACAAGGGCACTCTCCACTATTTCTCCTACCTCTAGGGCAATCATGCTAATGAATTCCATTGGGTAAGGAGGCATCTATGGGGATGCTTGGGGTTGATGAAATTTTATAGGTTTATGCTCTATCATTATCTCCTCAGCCACAACATTACCCTTTCCTTTTATACCCTTAGGTTACCTAACCTAGGGTTACTTTGGCAATTCTATGCATTGAAGCTTAGAATATTGTCATCCAATAGGTGGCTCTTGATGAGTAGTCCCAGATGGTATTGGAAACAAGGGATAATTCAAGGGATGAAGTTACCATATCTGTCTTGAGGTTTTATTATCTCTAACTAGCCTATGCTCCAACTAGATATTGTAGCCTGTAACCTTAGACAAGACTTCTTCAAATTTCTTTTCCTTTGTGTAAATACCATATCCCACACCTAGTTGATTTTTGTATGCAATATTTGGGACCTTTTTATATTGGATGTGGTTGGCCACTCTATCATTGGGGTCCCACATCTTAAGGTCATCTAGTTGGAAATCAAAAAAATTCGTCTGGATCACCACAATTTCTAGCTACTTCCAATATTTGATCACAATCTTGCCAATGTCCAATGGAAAGTGGTGGACCTGAGCCTTCTTATTTTTATTGCATATCCCATCCACTCCTTAGATGATTTTATAAGTAATATCTTTCTCTAAAAGCTTATTAGGGACATGAATGGGCAATTTTTATGGTTTAATCATGATTCCTTCTATCCTTATTATAATATAATATGAATAGAACCATACACCCCCCATGGTTTGTACTTGTCTTTTGATTAGAGGCTAGAGTATTGGTATGGGGACATTGGTGGTTACCTTATAAATGTCTTGAAAGACACCATTAGAGATTAATTTCATGTGGTTCCTATATTTGAATATATGTAATTTATAATAGTGGTGAGATATTATGGTCTTGCCATTAGGGGACCAATTTTGGATGTTAGGGAAATCTATAGAGGCCAAAAGTGAATCAAAAAGGTAGGACATCATAAATAATTACATAGAGGTTATTATCTTGATGGTTATGAATTGTCTGGCTAAGGAAAATCTTATTAGGTCTGTAATGGGAGGGGATCAATTCCATTCCATCATGCATTGACCATAAGATACCCGGACCTTACTCACATAAGTAGTGGAAGGGGAACCAAAGGCTCTATTTAGTAAGGTCATAACTATCCTAACACCCTACCTAAATTGGACAATAGGAATTCCACCATAAAGGGACCTAAAATATAGGAACCTTGAATTAACAAAGGTGTGAGGACTGAAACTAGGTTTTGGGTGTTTGTCTACTCTCTCAAGGATGGGAGATCAATATGAGCCAAGGGGAGCTTGTAATAAGTTTAAAATGCCACAGGGGTGATGCATGCAACCTTATTAGTGCTTCCTTCTTGAATTATCCATTCCCAAAATATTTTTCAATAAATGAAAATGGGAGTAAGGATTTTGATACATTACATTACCTCTGGTTTAGTTCTAGCATGGTAGAGGCCTACCAATTAAATTAAGACTAGGTAATTATATCTCTAGTGCATAGTAGCATTCCTCTTTTCCTCCTAGGAATTTTTTTGAAATTCATCCATAAGGAATAATAAATCAAACCAATTCCTAATTCCATGTACATTCAAGGCTATCAAGTCCAACTCTATATCCTTGAAGATCTTCCCCTAACTATCTGAAGTCAAATAAAGCTCTGATTCCATTTTCAACTATTGCCTACCTACAACCATTGATGACACTGAATTATACTTGCAAGGTCACTAAGGGTTTTACTAGGGAACTTGCTTCAATATTTAGTTAAACTATTTTGATTACTTTGTAATCAATTGAGCTGACTTGAGTCTTCTTTATAGAGGGCTTAGGGTAATTAAGCTTTAATGGTGGAAATATCTAGCTCTTAATCTTATACATGCCTTAGATTTGATAGGGCCTTATTATTATACCCTCTATGTTTTCAAGCCTAGGATATCTTTGATTTTGATCTTCCATGCTTACATGGAGCCTATGTGTCATTATTCCATGCCTTTTGTAGTAAATTTCATAAATGCTACTCGGAGACTAGCCATTGGCCTTAAAAAGTCTCCTTTATTTCACTCTAAAAATTTTAATCTAGGTCCTTGCATTTCATTGGTCCTTTGATACTTAATATCATTAGTTATTCCATGTGTCAAACTTGTAGGGCCTTTGAAAAGTCCTTAGGATTAATGCATCATTGGATCAAATCTAGTAATCAAGTGATCATTGTTAGATCTTTGCTAGGCTTGGATCATTAATTGTATGCCTTTAAAATGTAAATTGGCCACACATTGAGTTTGTGAAGGATTTAAAAATTCTTCAATATTGATGCACTATTGGATCAAATCCAGTGAGTGAGTGACCATCATTATATCCTACAATATGAACACCTTTTAATTAGTTCTATGACTATATACACTTAGACTTAAAATGATGTTTATAAAGTCCTTTTATGTTAGAAAATAGAAAATAACTTAGGTTAAGACCTTTTATGCTAAGTTTTCCTACATAAAAATGTTAGGAATTCCTTGAAAGGGTCTTTATAAATTCCTAAGTTAAATTTGACAGGTTTGATAACATCAAATACATCTTCATAGACATCAAATGATGGGAGTGAACTTGTCAAACTTAAGACAATGAAATTGCTTTCAATACAATGATTGAGTTCTATGTATTAGGATTTCAATGTTAAATTTGATGGGTTCGATAACATCAAATATGTCCTCATAGATTTCAAATGATGGGAGTGAACTTGTCAAATTTTAGACAGTGGAATTACTTTGGTCCAATGACTAAGTGCCACATGTAAGGTTTTTTAGGTTAAATTTGATAGGTTGAGTAAATTCAAATACATCATCACAAATGTCAAATGATGGGAACAAAGTTTTCAAATATAATATAATATAATTGCTTTAGTTTAATGACTAATTGGCACACATCAGACTTTTGGGAATTCCTAATGCTTTGGGGTCATTTCACATCATCATATTAAAGATTTTTAGGTAGTAAGGACTACCAAATCATAATTTGAGTGCTTGAGAGTGATTGGTTTCCCTTTCAGTGTTGGCTTTGGTTTGTACCATTGGATCAAAATCTCATATTGAGTTAGAAGCATCAGATCTATAAAAGTGCATGAGCTTTAAGTTAAGGCTCAATATGTATAAAAGTTTAGCCTAAGGTTTAGAACTTTAAAAGTTGTTCATGCTTATAAACATAAATATATTTAAACCTTAATAATACTTAGTTAATATAAAAGGGCTCTTGGGTTTTAAAAGGGAAAAATGTCAAAGTCTTGATTTTATATTAACATTTCATCATGTTGAAAAACATAATCAAAGCTTAATATAAAGCTAGCCTTAAGGGTTTTTAACTGAAAGGAAATAAAATTTCCTGCTAAGCTTTCCTTGTGAATGTTTAACTTCAAACCCATAGGTTTTACTTCTTAGGAACCCTACATTTCTCTATGGAACCTGTAACTAATCGCCTCAAATACAATCATTATTAACATTATTCCATGAAACATAATCACAACCAGATACATTGAAGCTCATGTTTTCTTGAAATTTAATTGCCTTTAAACTTCAAGAGAGAATAACCCTTTCACATTAAATCTAGAACATAGATGTTTTAAAACATTCACAAGGGTACCCTTTTAGAAAAATCAAAAAAATAGGGGTATGTTGGTCTCAATAAATAGTGACTCATAGGGGGAACAAAGTAATATGTTGGAACCCAGGGTTTTGGTTTAGACCTATACATAAGTTTTTTTATCCCATTTTGACATATACCTTCTCCTGAATTGATTTTCATGAAACAAGCTTCTTATGTTTAAAATTTGAACCTAGATATTAAAACAAAAACTTGAAGTGTGTGTTTTTATTCCACTTACTATTTATCATGAGACTTCAAGAAAAAAAGTATAAGTTCATATCCTTTTGGCTATTTCATTTGAATTTGACCATATTTAAATATTCTCTTAGGAATAATTGCTCTTAATTTAGGGGAGGTTTGGGCATTGATCTATTTCCATCTAGGTGTTTATAACCCTGACAGAGATACCTTTGGCTCCACTCATGGCCTTGCTCCACTACCAGCTAGGTGTCCATAGCCCTGGTGAATATTTACTCAATCACCTCTAACTTTGCATCTTTTGATTTAGCATTAAGTATGTTTTTTTAAAATAAAGGTTAGGACCTAGGATACCTAGGTTTAAGGATTTGGTCAAATGTCTTGGCCTTAGGATATTCTCTTTTACTTTAAACTTTAATCCCAAACAAGGATGTGTTTTAAGTGTAAGCATGAATGTGAATTAACAAATTGAATTCACATTAAACACATATGATTCTTCTTAAACTAAGCTTTGATTCATAATAAGGTTTGAATCTTTGTGGGACATTTAGCTCTTATACCTATTTTTGTTAGTGCCTTTTGTTACATCATGATGATTTATCACCACCTCATGTTCACTTCTGTAATATCAATACTCACACTTTTTGAGAAATTCTAAACAAAGATAATCTATGAGACTTTAATATAACCAAATAACACCATCAAGGAAAAAAGATAAAAAAAATAAACAGTCAAAATAGACAAGCACAAGAAAACAAATATATACAAGCCAAACAACACAAAACAAAGCAAGAAAGGAAACTAAGTAGCCTACCTACTCTAACCTTAACAATATTAAAAATTTATTCCATGAAGACCCCTAGTGGGGTAATAGAAAAGTAATGCTTGAGGTATTACCCATTTTTGGGTAAAGTAAAATTTGATCCTTGAAGATCCTTCAACTTGAAAGTGTTGTTGGCTACGATTTTTGCAATTTGCTATGGGCCAATCCAAAAGGGGGTGAAGTTTCCATGTTTGCCTTTAGGCTCTGATGTCTTGTACTAGAGGAGGACTAGATCTCTTTACCTAAACACCTTCACTTTTTACCTTTTATCAAACCATCTTTGCATGGTTGATTGGTGCCTACTAAAGTTTGCAAATGCATTTTCCCTAGCATCTTCCATTTGAATAATGTCTAATAGCTTGGAATTAGCAAGTTCCTAGCTGTCCTCCATCTACTCTTGTAGGAATGTGAATGTAGGTAACTTCAAGGTGATGGGAAATATATGCTCTTTACCATATACTAATATAAATGGTAAAGCCTTGAGGGCTTATTTGATACTAATTCTATCTACCCATATTGCAAACTTAAAGAGTTTATGCCATGTTGTAGGTTTATCTTTAGTAGATTTTTTGATGGCCTTCATCAAGTTTTTGTTTGTGGATTTAGAAACACCATTTCCCTAAGGATATTTATTGGAGGAAAACTTGAGTGAAATGCCTTGGTCATAAGCCCATTCCATCATTTCAATGCATATGAAGGAAGATCCATTGTCACAAACTAAAGAAACTTGGGTTCCAAATCTAGTGTAAATATTTTCCAATAAGAAATTAATCACCTCTTCTATTTTGCATTGCTTAGTGGCTACTACCTAAATACACTTAGTGTAATAGTCCATGGCATTTAGGATATATTTGTGACCTTTAAAATAATTAGGGTTAATCACTCCTATAAAGTTTAATCCCCATTGTGCAAAAGGCTTGCCCACCATCACAGGTTGTAAAGGCATGGATAACTTTGGCTCTTTTGTGTTGAAGAACTAGCATGAATGACACTTCCTCACATGTTTATATGCATCTTTGAAAATGGTGGGCCAATAATACCTAGACATAAGAATCTTGTGGGTTGTGGTTCTCCCTAAAGGATGTCCATTGCACAACTTTTCATGGAAAGTAGACATGATTTGAGAGGCTTCTTCTTTTGACACACATCTTAAGTAGATCCCTTAAGAAAATTATATAAAGGAGTACATCTTGGATAAGGTAATGGGATGATTTGAGCCTTAAATCTCTCTTTTGTTCTCTAGTGAGTCCTAGGGGACAACTACCTCTGATAAGAGTATGCATTAGATAGTCATACCATTCACTAGGTTAGAATTTTTATTGATCCACTTGCATGACATGGAGCTTGGGGTCAATATTGGTAATCATCTGAACTAAGCCTTGACATTTCACTAATTTAGAAATTTTCATCTCTATATCATACTCTTGTAGGATTTCCATCCACTTTCCCTTTTTTCCCCAAGCTCATTCTAACTCAACATAAGCTTTGTGGTTGGGTCAGGTAAAATAACATGCACCTTATATCTAAGGAGGTAATGTCTAATCTTTTTTACTACCTTTACAAAGGCACATTCTTGATTATTAATGATGGCATAGTTTACCTCTACATTTTTAAAGTTAGTGCTCATGAAGGCTATATGGTGGTCATTCCCATCAACCTTTTGAGTTAAAAAAGTAACCATGGTGTGGTCAGAAGAAAATGAATATAATAGAAATTCTTTGAAAATTTAGGAATTATCAAGATTGGGGCTTGATTGATTAATTTTTAAATTTTAGCAAATGCTTTCTTGGATTCTTCATTTCAAAAAAAATTAACATCTTTCTTAAGCATATAATTCAAAGTGTTGACCATTTTTTGCCCAACAGGCCAAAAAAATAGTCCCCTTCTATCCCTATTGTTCTAGATCATTTCATTTTCTGATTTCGCATGAATCTGTTCATTTCTATAGACTCTACAAGTCTAAATCTATGGACTCTATAGGTTTTGGATTTCTATGGACTCTACAGGTTAGTCCTTTGGCACATGAAGGATCAATTCACAGAGTGTTGGGTTTTTTGCAAGGCTTCTTCAAGCTCTTGTCTAAATAAAATCACAAGAAGGTTGGCATCGTTAAATCATTGAACCTAGTTTAATGCCTGGTTCAATCGGCAGTTCAATCAGTCTGGGTTCAAGCTTTGGTTCAATCACCATTTCAATTGCTCCACTTCAAAGCCTATTTCATCGCTTCAAGTCCATCACTTCATTTTCCAAGCTTGGTTCAAGGCCTTGGTTTAGCGATTAAAGTTTAACACATTTTGGTTCATCGACGCATAACTTTGAACCTTAGAACTGGTTTAAAGGGTAGTTTAATGGCATTGGTTCAACCACTCAGTTAGGCAACATCAGTTTAAGTGGCTTATAGTTTAATCATTTGGTTCAATGCTTAAGTTCAATGAATCAGTTTAAAGGATTGCTTGAATGGGCTCAGTGCATAGTGGTTGAACCATGGAACTGATTGAATCGTTAAACCAATTTTAGTTTAATGGCTTGGTTCAATAGCTTGTTTCAAGGGCGTGCCCTATAGCCAAAGGGAAGTTCAAGATCCAAAAGCCCTTGTGGAGGGCAAGGAGTATTTCAAAGGGAGCCATAAGGTTTTTAAGCAATGACAGGCACACAAATGTCAAAATTTTACACCATGAAATCTAGAGCATGGAAGGCACCAAGTGGTAAATGTGGAGGACTTCAACATGCTTTTAGGAGTAGCAGAATGTGACACGTGTCCCCTGTAGGGCTCAGCAGAAGCTGATAGGTGGCAACATCTATGGGTTTCTCCTATTGGTTTAAAAGAAGACTATGGTGGGCTTGAATGAGTTGCTAAAGGTTCTATGGAAGTGGCCAGATGTCAATTTTAGTTCAAAGGCTTGGTTTAATGGGCTCAACATGTAGTGGTTGAACTAATTGAACCAATTGAACCATTGAACCAATTTTAGTTCAATGGGTTGGTTCAATAGCTTGGTTCAAGGGTGTGCCCTACAATAAAAGGGAAGTGATGGGTTAAAAATCCCTTACAAAGGGTAGTTCAAGATCTAAAAGCCCTTGTAAAGGGCAGAGAGTTTCAAAGAACCTGAAGAAAAGGACAAAGAGTAGCCAATTCCTATAGACTTTTTGTCTATGGGAAAAGGCTTAAAATAGAAAACTTGTGGGGAAAAAGCCTAAAACAAAAGACCTAATGACTTTTTTTGAGGACGGTGATGTCTTGAAAGCCATCAAATTTAAGGAAATGGACTAGTTGTTGGGTGACAGCTGCGTGAATGTCAAATTTAACGTAGTGAAGTAGCCACTATTTTTGAACTGCCTGAGCACCAAATCATGGAAATAGCCTGAAGAATGCAATGACCCACCAGAAGATCACCCTCGAGGGCTGAAAGAGTAAGAAGATGACAAGGAGTAGAAAAGACAAAGTGTCCAAGTGGCAAAGGGAAGGTGAGTTATTGCAGATGAGCAGCGTGACCTGTTTTCTATAGTTGGCATTGATGAGGGGACAAAATGCAGTTTGGTTATAGAAAAGAGGTGTAGCCATGCTCTTATATTAATGTTTGTATGACAAACTCAATTTTGGTGATTGTATAGCATGGTTCCAATAGGCCTCCTCTAAAGAATGACATCAGTAACAGTGGTTCCCTCTTCCCAAGATTTAGAACGCACATGGGCCACTTGTAGAAATGAGTGCCAAAATCTTTCATAGAAAGTGCCAAGTTTCTCTTCCTCTTTTTATAAATTTTATACTTCTCTTTTGAGAAAAGGATCCACTCTCAGCCTTAAGGCAAAACATTGACCAAAAATCTCTCAGGCTTGTAAGGTAGAGCTCTGCCAGAAATTTACCTTGAATCGAAACATAACATCTTTACCTCCATTCTGAGTTTTTGCATCTTTAGTATGTTTCTATGCCTTGATTCTATGTTAAGTCATTTTCTTAATGCTTTTACAGAATGATTTCAACACATCTAGTGCATTTTTGAGTTTTCCTTCTATGGGTCTATCAAAAGTGTCCCTAGAGGAGTGTAGGTGAAGTGGATAGGTTGTTGTAGCGTGTCTCAGAATGCCTTTAGTAGTTATTTCCTCCCTGTATCTCCATTGACCCCTGACCCAATGATGTAGAAGGATTTCTCACTTCAAATGAAGTGTATAGGCACTAGTTTTCGATGAAAAGTGTATGTTTGGGCTTGAGTGGGTCACATTTTTTCTAGTGTATCACCTTTTACTTTTTAGGCTTAGGTTCTATTTTCAGCATCTCTCTCTCCCTTTTCATCCCCTCCTTTTTACATTTTTTGCTAGCAGTAGGAGAAACTAGGGCCCAAAAGATACATTAGAGGGAGTTATCCCTCATCTAAAGACTCTCCCATCTAGCTTTGCCAGTCCCATAGGTGAGAGGGGAGTTTCCATTGTTGTGTGTGTAAGGGCGGGAGCTAGGCGTCCTACCCCTGGGTGCAATCCACTGCATCAACACAAAGGTTTGACAATTTCAACAAAACTTGAAATAAACTTCTTCATGAAGTTAATCTTGCCAATGAATGACTTTAGTTCTTTTTGGCTTTTGGGTAGGCCAATTTTAGAAATGGCCTCCACTCTATCAAGATTTATATAGATGTCATCTTTGGTAATGACATGCCCCAATAGTTTTCCTTTAGTGATATAGAATATGATTTTCTTTGGGTTCCCTTTAGGTATAATTTATGTATCCCAATTTTCATTTGGCACCATCAACATATAAATTCCATAGGCTAGGCATTGGAGGAGAGATCTTATAACTAGGTTCTTTTGTAGTTTCTAAAGTGAAAATGCCTAGATCAAAATCTAGGAAGTTTACCATTTCATTGAAAGCATTGTGTTCTATTATCATGTGTTTCATTATAGGTTCCATTTATAATCTTATCTACTTTTTCACACCTTTATAAGGTAGCCAAAAGTGTGAACAACTAGTAGACATGTACCATTTAAGGCCTTAGTCCATTCTCTACTCAAGAATAATCCATAAGCATTAGGAATATCTACTAATTGTATGTAAATTAATTATTGAACCCTTGGTTTACTATCCAATTGCATATGCACATTCAATAACTCCCCAATGACCTTAACTCTTGATTTATCCAATTGAGTAACCACCCTATTAGACTTTATTGGTGTTAACCCAAGTTGTTCACATATCCCATCAGACATAATGTTGGTTGAAGCTCCAAAATCTAACAAAAAATTATGGATATTGTTCCCAAATATCCTAACTATAAGCAAGAAGGGTGAGGACATTGTTTTGGTTACTTACATAATTACATTAGTATCATCACTATTAGGGGGCTTCCTAGGTTTCTTAGAAAAGGATTCGAAGAGTAAGTTTCTTTGTTCTATGATCTGAGTTAGCTCCTATAGAGTGATGTTGGCTTTAATATTTTTCATATCTTTCACAATATTGTAACCAATTTTGTTTAAAGGATCAATAGTAGGTTTGAAATGTCTTCCTTTAGGAGGTTCAAGATTATTCTTTGATATAGTGTCTATATGGGTCTCATAGTTGTTAGGTGGAGAAGAGGTAGTCAATGGCTATTTTTTCTCCCTATTTCTCAAAGGATATGTTTTCAAGAACTAATGAAATTCTTGAATCTATTCAAGGATATTCTCAAGCTCATTATATTATTGAAAAGGGAATCAAAAAGTTTCTACCATGTGTACTTGGTCAGATGGTTTAGATTTAGAAACACCTATACTAGCATCTTTGTTTGAAACCACTTCAAATGTGTCAAGTTCTTGGAAAGCTTCAAAGGCTTTGAAAAATTCAATGCAATAAATCTCACCATGCTTGGATATAGCATGCACCCTAAAATAGTCTAGTAAGGAAATATAAATGAGATTGATAACCATAGTCCTTTTTCTAGAGGAAGGCTCATTAGTTTTATTATTGTAGAAACTATCATTCTAAAATCTATTTCTAGGCCTGTTAAACTTTTAGAAAGTGAAGTTCCTTCCAAAGTTGTCATTAGAATTTCCAACTTGTTTTTGAAATTTTAAGAAGTCCATCATAAGCTTTTGGGCCATTTTTAATATAGATTCATTCTCATTATTTGGAGTTTTATAATTTTGACCCTAGATATTGTTAATGCCATTGAAAGGCACTAAAGCCATCTAGTCATTGATATGAGATCCCTTGGTAGCTTGATGACTCAAGAAACCTAGGTTATAATTAGGGGAAACATGGCTAGTAGGTAATATATTCAAAGTAGGTAACTTATTTAATGCTATATTATTTTGGTTATTATTTGGGAAAAGTTTTAATACATGTATTTGAGGAATAACATTTGGGATAAAATAAGCCATCTATCCTTGGGGTTTGATTTTATCATTAGTAACCACTACTTTAGAATAAGCTTAAGCTAATATGATGATAACTGGGATAGATCCTGTAAGAAATACAGAGGTCATGGGGTCAAAAACATCTTTGTAAGCCTCCAAAATCAAAGCTTCATTAGGTTTATATGGATCTATGGTCTGACTAAACATCTTTTAAAACCTATCATTAAAGGACCTATTAAGTTCACTTGTATCTCTCTTAATAGTTGTGAATTGATGATAGATGACATAGGGGCTTATGTTATTTCCAAATTGATCAATAAATATAGTGTCAAAGTTATTCCATGAGATAATACAATTATAAAGAAAATTAAGGAACCATTCATATGTAACATATTTGAATGTAAATTAAAAAAACCTACATGCTACATATTCATGAATAATATTTAACAATATTAATACAACTATAAAATATTTAACATGTTCCTCTGTAGTTGCAATACTAGTTGGACTAAATATTGGAAAATATTTTTTAGGATTCCATGGTAAGTCATGAACCACAGTTAGTATATTGATGGGGGAACATCCAAGCCATGCCATACTTGAATGAAAATTAAACACAGGGATTCCTTGCAAGGGTTAAGATGAAAAATATTTAGAATTCCTATGCCTTCTTCTATCTTTCCTGGTTCTTTTATGGATTTCTAGCTGGAGTAAGGGTTCTTTATTAGTTGGATGTGATCTAGTCATAATCCTTGGAAATTCTAGCTTGAAGATTAAAGATCATATTTAAAATATGATGAGTCAATTTATATCTTCATAGATAATCAATAATCAACTTATATATCTTATTTTGTGAGGATTTTCTCATAACAGGATAAATCAGATTAATATTTGACTAAACAAGCTCACAGATGTGTTGAATCATGTAAAAATGACCATTATTTTCAACTTATGACTCAAATAAACTTCCTATTGACAAATAATTGTCAATTTTGATTAGAAAAAGCCATCCTAATTTCAAATACTAATGGATTTTTAGCACTATAAGTCATATTTACTAGGATTAAGCATATGCATTCAAATAATATCAATCTTTGTCTGAGCAAACCCAAAGACTAGTATAGAAATATGAAGGTCTCCAATCTTTACATAACTTATGATAAAATAAACATAATCATGTATAATATAGAGTTATCTTGACCAAATACACCAAAATTATTAAAGATCTTTAAGGATTTGTGGCCCTCCTTCTAGCACTAGTAGAGCTTCCTATTGATGCTTCAAAATGTAGCATAGGTGCTCTTTAGTGTTGATGAAAACTTTTCATTTTGGGATTTGAAAAATTTAAGGCATGAGTGGTAGTTTGTGATAATTTGGTGATGTCTATGGTGGAATAGAATCAGAGTATAGAACTCTCCACAATATTTTTTTAGTTTAGTGATTGGGAGCCACTAGGGTCTGAATCTTTGAATCTTTATGAATTTGATGATTTCTAGGATAATCTAAATGAGTATTAAAAATTATCTTTAAACTAAAGTGAGTCTTGATAAAAAACTAATAAAAGATAAGGGTAAGGTAGAAAGGAAATGTGATTTTAAATTCTCATCTCAAATATTATGAAAAAATTCTAATTACTTTGAGCACACATTAACCAATTTAAGTTATAAAATATCACAAACTTAGATTACATCACAAATCCAGAAAAATTCAAAGGAAATATAAATATAATAAGTAATAACCAAGTTTACTTTAAATTTTTGATACTATGGTTTGAATAGCCTAAGCACATCTAAATGTTGAGGAAAATAAAATAAATTATACTTGAGATCTTTATAGTTAATCTAGCATTAGCACAAATCAACATCCCTATGACAAAGATTGTGACTCAAAGTAATGAGAATCCTTCAAACATAAGATGATAACATGAAATTGAGAGATGACATTGACATTTAATAAACTATAAAGACAATATTTTCATAATTACTTAGTTATCTTAAATGCTTCTTGTTTACAATTCCTAAAAATTTCTCCCTTTTACAAAATGGTACTCCCTATCTTTTTATAGGAAACATAGGTGGTTTACTAGTTAAATTTCTTAAAACATCCACATATACGATAAGGACAAGTATCCTTAATACAAAGATATAATATGAAATGCTTTCATGCCAACTTGACAAGAATAAGTATATGCTAATAGACTGGCATATATTTTACAAAAAGAATATTATTTTATAAATTACATTAGTGGGCCCTTCAATTAGCCATGTCTGAAGAAGTCTTTCAAATTTATGTACTGATCTTTTATTTTATCAAAATCCATTACAAGATTCATTAGATAATCCTCTTCTTCACAATCTAACTTGTCAAATTCACTATCAGCCTTAGCCATGAGTTCCTTGATACATTATGCTTCTACAATTTATTGTCCTATAGTAATAATGATGTCAAGGATCTTTTGATTATCCTTATAAAAATAGAATTGATTGTACCTAATGCCCTGGATGTGAACACTAACTCTCTACTTGAAATATCCATCATTGATTAGGTCCATAGTAGTGGTTTGAGAAGGGTTATCCAACAAGCTCCCTAAATGTTTCTCCATTCTGATTACCAGGTCCTTGTCTTCCTTGATGAAGTCATTGACATTGCTACACCAAGTGATCAAATATTCTTACTTATCAATCAAAACTACCATAAGGATATCTAAATGTATAAGCTTGATGATCTTGAAGTCTAAGGCCTACTTTGTCTTATGCACCTTGATGAGTTATATCATCTGATTTTGAGAATCATACCATTGGGTGATTAAGGCTTATGCCATCTTAGCTTGATGGTTTCAAGTATTTAATTTAATCTTGGTACGCTTTAAATTATCAAATGTGTCTAGAAAATATTTATTCATCATTTTTAATATGTCCTTAGGAATTGAAAGTAGGCCCTGAGCCTCTAAATCATGTTTCTCCTTCTCCAAGTTCAAGATCCTCTGCTTCATTCCTTAGATTCTAGCCAAGGTCATTATTGATTGTTCCATCTCCAAACTAGCTACATCCTCCTAAGAGATAGGATTTTCTCATGTTACCTACCCTTGAATGGGATTTAATCCCAAAAATGGTTTCAAATTTTGAAAAGTGATCACCTCGGTGCCAATAGTAGCCTTCTTTTTCACTGCTCTCTCAAGACCTGATGTATTTAGATTAAAGTGAACCTTTGGGTCAGAATCCTTTAACTATAGATACTCAATAACTTTTACATTTGAACTCCCATAGGCCCTTGGGGTGTCAATCCCTTAGCTCTCTTTGTTGTGAAGGATTTGGATCATTATCTTTGTTTGTCTTTTCACAATGTCTTAGATCCATTACTTGATATTATCTTGAGAATCTATGCCATCTCAAGTTAAATCCAATGATGGAGAAAAAGATGGGATTCTATATAAGTTCCCATAAACAAACTACTCAAGAATGGTTGGTCCATAAATAGGATTCTCATCACTAAGGAGGTTAAATTCACTGGTAGGGTGAGTGAAGGTTAAATTTAGGCTTATTTATAGGTTCCAAGGGCACCAAGGCCAATTCTAGTTATCTCTTTCCTCCACCTAGTGGGATAAAATCCTTGCTTATTATATCACAGGGATCCTCCTCTCTATCAAAACCATAGGTAGTTGTAATGTCAACAAGGGCACTCTCCACTATTTCTTTTGACTCTAGGGAAATCATGCTAATGACTTCCACTAGGTAAGGAGGCCTCCATGGGGATGTTTGGGGTTGAGGACCTTGACTGGGTCTATGCTCTATCCTTAACTCCTTATCCATAACTTTACCCTTTAATTTTATCTCTTCAATTAGCCCAACCTGGGGTTGCTTTGGTAATTATACTCATTGAGGCTTAAAAGATTGTCCTCCAATAGGTTGCTCTTGATGAGTAGTCTAAGATGGTCCTAAAAACAAGTGATAATTGAAGGGATGTAGTTTCCATTTATCTCCTAATGTTTTATTTTCTCTAACCAATGTATGTTCTAACTAGATATTGTAGCCTTTAACCCTAGATAGGACTTCTTCAAAGTTCTTTGGCTTTGTGTAAATACCATCTCCCACACCTAGTTGATGTTTGTGATTAATATTTGGGACCTTTTATCCTGAATGTAGCTATCCACTCTATCATTAGGGTCCCACATCTTAAGGTCATCCACTTGGAAATAAAAATAATTCTTGTGGATCACCATAATTTCTAGCTACTTTCAATATTTGATCATAATCCTACCAATGTCTAGTGAAAAGGGGTAGACCTGAACCTTCTAATTTGTATTGCATATCCCATCCAGTCCTTGGATGATTTGATAATAAATATATTACTCTATAATATTATTAGGGACATGAATGGGTAATCTATATGGTTGAATCGTGATTCCTTCTATCCTTATTATAGTGCAATTTGAATAGAACCATACATCCCCCATGGTTTCCACTTGTCTTTTGATTAAAAAGTGGAGTATTTGTATAGGGAAATCAATGATTACCTCATAAATGGTTTGGAAGACACCATCATAGATGAATTTCATTTGTTTCCTATATTTGAATATATGTAATTTAGAGTAGTGGTGAGATATTGTGGTCCTACCATCAGGGGACTAATTATGGATGCCAAGGGAATCTATAGAAGCCAAAAGTGAATAAAAATGTAGGAAATCATAAATAATTTATTGGAGGTCATTCTCTTTATATATATAATTTTTTTAGCCAAGAAAAATATTACTAAGTCTCCAATGGGAGGGGTTAAATTCCATTCTAGCATGCAGTGAACATAAGATACCTAGACCTTACTCACATAAGTAGTGGAAGGGGAACCAAAGGATTTTTTTAGTAAGGCTATAGATATCCTCATTCCCTCCTTTAATTTTAAAATATGACTCTCACCATTAGGGGACCTAAAAATATGGGAGCCTTAGATTAACCAAGGTGTGAGGACTGAATCTAGGTTTTTGGTGTTTGTCCACTCTCTCAAGGATGAGAGATCAATATGAGGCAATGGGAGATTTTAATAAGTTTTGAAGCCTATATTGGAAATTAATTCAACCATATTAGTGCTTCCTTATTTAATTATCCATTCCCCATCTATTCTACAATCAATGAAAATGAGAGCAAGGAGGTCAATAGAATGCATTACCTCTGGTTTGGCTGTAGCATGGTGAGGGCCTACCCATTGAATTGAGACTAGGTAATTATATATATGGTGCATAGTAGCATTCATATTTCCTCTTGGGAAATTGGTTATAATTCCTCCATAATGAACAATAACTAAAACCAATTCCTAATTCCATGCACATTTAAGGCTATCAGGTCTAACTTTATGTCTTTGAAGATCTTCCCCTCACTGTCTAAATTAAAATAAATCTATGATTCCATTTTACTAGGTCACTTGTTTCAATATTCAATTACACTATTCTTATTTCGTTATGATCAATTGAGCTAATTTGGGTCTTCTTTATAGAATACTTACAATTTTTGAGCTTTAATGGTAGAAATATCTAGCTCTTAATCTTATACATGCCTTAGATTTGATGGGACCATATTATAATTACCTCTAAATTTTTAATCTTAGGATATATTTAATTTTGATATTACATACTTACATTGAGCCTATGTGGCATGGCTTCATGCCTTTCATGGAAAATTCATAAATGTTAGTTAGAGACAAACTATTGGCCTTTAAAATTATTATTTATTTCACTTTGAAAATTAGAATCTAGGTCTTTTAATTTCATTGGTCCTTTGATCTTTAAGTTCATTTTTTATGCCAATGCACCATTGGATCAAATCTAGCAAGAAAGCAATCACCATTAGATCTTTGTTGGTCCCATATCATTAACTACATGCCTTTAATATGTACATTAGCCACACATTCAGATCATTAGTCCTTTGAAAATTCTTTAGGATCAAGACACCATTGGATCAAATCTAGTGAGTGAGCGATCATCATTGGATCCTACAGGATGCACACCTTTTAATTAGTTCCATGACTATATAAACCTAGACTTAAAATGATGTTCCTCAAGTCATTTTATGTTAAGAAACACAAGGTAACTTAGTTTAAGACCTTTTATTATATGTTTTCCTATGTAAAAATGATAGGAATTCATTAAAAGGGTCTATATAAATGCCTCCTTTTCTTAGGCTTTGAAAAGTTATCTAGGTTAAATTTGATGGTTTTGGTAACATCAAATACATCCTCATAGACATCAAATGATGGGAGAAAACTTATAAAATTTAAGGTAATGTAATTTATTCAATCCAATGACTAAGTGCCATGCAATAGGATTTCAAGGTTAAATTTGATAGGTTTTATAACGTCAACTACGTCCTCACAAATGTCAAATGATGGGAGTGAACTTGCCAAATTTAAGACAATGGAATTACTTTGGTCTAATGCATGAGTGCCATGTGTAAAAATTTTGAGGTTAAATTTTATAGGTTTGGTAACATTAAATACATCCTCATAGATGTCAAATGATGAGAGCAAACTTTTTAAATTTAAGATAATAAAATTGATTTGGTCTAATAATCGAGTGCCATGTGTCAATATTTCAAGAATTCTTAAGGCTTTGGGGTTAATGCACATTTTTATAATAAATATTTTGAGGAAGTGAGGACCACTAGATCATAATTTGAGTGCTTGACATCAATTGGT
Source organism: Torreya grandis (assembly GCA_037957365.1). NCBI lineage: Eukaryota > Viridiplantae > Streptophyta > Pinopsida > Cupressales > Taxaceae > Torreya > Torreya grandis. The sequence continues at coordinate 716,238 of JARHVA010006568.1, read as the reverse complement.
TTCCATTTTAGTGTCAGCTTTGGTTCACACTATTGGATCAAAATATCTGATTGAGTGAGAAGTGTCGTATCTGCAAAAGTGCATGAGCTTTAAGCTAAGGCCTAATATGTATAAAGGTTTAGCCTAAGGTTTAGACCTTTAAAATTTGTTCATGCTTAAAAACACAAATATATTTAAACCTTAATAAGACTTAGTTAATCCAAAAGGGCTCTCAGGTTTTAAAGGGAAAAATGTCAAAGTCTTGATTCTATATTAACATTTGGTCATGTTGAAAAACATAATTGATGCTATATATAAAGTTAGACTTAAATTATTTTAACTAAAAGGAAATATAATTTCCTAATAGACTTTTCCCATGAATGTTTGAATTTAAACCCCTAGGGTTTACTACTTAGGAACCCTATCTTTCTCCATGGAACTTGTAACTAATCACCTCAAAGATAATCATTATCAAAATTAATCCTAAAAACATAATCTCAACCATATACACTGAAGCTCATGTTTTTATTGAAATTTAATTGCCTTTAAATTTCAAGAGAGAATAACCATTTCACATTCAATTTAGAGAACATATGTTTTGAAACATTCACAAGGGTCCCCTTTTAGCAAAAGCAAAAAAATGGGGGTATGTTGGTCTTAACAGGTTATCAATCAAGATGGATCTTGAAGCCTATTTTAGAGAATTAGTGAACACCCTTATCCATAAATAATGAAATAAAAAATTTAGGTCCCAAAGTGAAAACCTCATCGAGGTGCTTTTAGACTAGGGAAATAGTAAAGATAAATGCCATTCTAGTGGTGAAAACATGTGTTAGGCACCATTAGATGGGGGTGTTCAATCTTCCTCAAATATAGCTTGGGAAACCACCAATGAAAAACTTACCTATGGGTTCAAGTTCAGTTTTGAAGAAAATAAGGTTTTCAATTGAATCATCCAAGAGTTCCCAATAGTATTTGTCACATGGCCATACCTACCATTAGGATATTTTGATTCTTTTTACCTTAGATAACTTGAAGAGCTAGTCCTAACAGAAGACCCTCACATTGTAGACCATTTAAAATATTTGCAAACCATTTTATAAGATGGTTCAACACTTATTATAAAGGACATTAAATAGGTTAACATAGGGACTCCATTCAACTTGAAATGGATGAAATTAGGTGTGTCCTTCACTAAAGAGGATTGTGAAGTCTTTACCACCCTATTGAGGGAATTTGTTGATATATTTTTTAGGCCTACTCTAATATGTCAGGTTTGGACCTCGCCTTGGTTGTGCACCACTTTGTGGTACATCTTGGTGCCAAACCTAAAAAATAAAAATTTCACAAGATGCATCCTCACATTTTTATATTAGTGAAGAAAGATTTGGAAAAATTATTACAATTAGGATGCATTTTATTGATCAACTACTTAGAGTGGATCTAGTATATTGTACCAATCAACAAAAGGCTAGAAGGAATCAAAATATGAATTGATTTTAAAGATATCAACATGGCTTACCCCAATGATGACTTTACTTTGCCAAAAATTGACATGAATTTTGATTCCATAATGGGTTATGAAATTCTTTCACTGATGGATGGATTTTTAGGATCCAACCAGATTTGGATTACACTAGAAGACCAACATAAAACAAAATTTATGAAAACATGGGGAATTTTATATTATCAGGGTATTCCATTTGATCTTAGGAATGTAGGGGCCATATATTAAATATCCATGATCATCATATTTCATGATAATATGTATGACATTATTGAAGACTACATCGATGACATCATAGTAAAATCAAAGAATAGGGCTAATCATCTAGCAACACTATGAAAGATATTTGAGAGACTACATAAATAAAAGGTCTAAACTAATCCTAAGAAGTGTGTTTTTAGAGTTACTTCAAGAAAATTTATTGGTTTCATTATGTCTTGGTAAGTCATTAAAGTCTATCTAATAAATGTACAATCCATAACTCAGATGCCACCACCTACCAATTTGAAGTAACTCTATAGTTTTCAAGGCAACATTCAATCCATTAGTCACATCATATCTTAGTTGTCAAACAAATTTCATCCATTTACATCCTTGATGAAGAAAGGTGTCACATTTCATTAGGATGAAGAATGATAGAAATATTTTCATCAATTTAAGGACTATCTTACAAATCTACCTATTTTTCTACCACCAATGTTGGAAAAGCCATTCTTACTATATCTATTAGCCATAGAAAAATCCCTAGGGGCACTTCTCACTGAACATGATGATAATGGAAAAGAACATGTCATGTATTATCTAAGTTGTATAATGGTCATGTAAAAACAAAATTATATGCCCATTAAAAATCATTTTTAGATATGGTCTTCATATCTTAAAAACTATTACATTACATGTTAAACAACAAGACCATGGTTATTTCAAAATTAGATCCACTCAAGTATCTACTATCTAAAATAGATTTATAAGGTTTCATGGCTAAATAGATCATGTTTCTCAGTGATTTTGAGATAGAATATATCAATTAAAAATCCGTCAAGGGGTAATTTATTATAGATTAGCTTGTTGAATAAATATTTGTAGATACATATATACTAACATTCCAATTCCTAGATGAATCCATTATTACCATCATTGAAACACCTACTGAAGAGAAACATTGGAAATTGTATTTTGATGTATCATTCACAACACATGGATTAGTGGAAATCCTTTTATTTATTACATCATAGGGGGATATAATCCCTAAGTCATTCAAGATCAAATTTATTTATACCAATAACATTGTTGAATATGAATCACTCATCCATGGAACTATGTAGGCAACACCCACTTGCCTAGTGCATCTAGAGCCAACTTGACCACCTCCTTCATTTTATTAAATTCTACCATTTTTGTTTGTTTGTTTCATTGTCTCCTTTCTTCTAGGGGAAATATTAATCATATTTTTTTATTTCATTGTTTGTTTTAACATTATGATTAACCATTGTTTGTGTTTTATGTTCTTTTAGATGTTTTTTGTTTGTTTATTGTCTTCTCTTGTATTTTCTTTTGTTGATTACCTATTTATTTTATTTCTTGTTGTACCTTGATTCAATATATATGCATGCATTGGGTGATTCCTTGCACATTATTATTTAATCCATCCATATTAATACATCTACATTGTCGTCATGGTTTTTATCATTGGTATATTGTGTTCAATTGAGTATTAGATTAGTAGTTGGTCCCTATACACATTTCAATCAAGTTATCATGGTGTTTTATCATGATGCCTACCATCACATGCTACACTAAAAATTATCTCCAATAGTCTACATGACAATGAGTTAATTATATATGTCCTTAGCACCTAAAAAATTCTTGATCTAATCTAAATCATATCCTACATAGAGTAATTAAGTAATGAAAAAAATTTACCACTTGGTAGTTTGGATGAGGATCTCCCTACTAATAGGTTTACCAAATTCATACTTCACATCTATACCAATTTATCATCATAGTTGATATCATATTTTCCATTGTCGAGGTATAATTCTTATAACCACCTTTGGGCAAATCATTATGTACCATCCCACTTGCATTACCAATTATTCTAACTACTTATGGATAAATCATTATGTTTCTATCCATTCAAAGGTTTATGATTATAACCACCTTTGGGAAAATAATTATATTTATTATACCCAACTAAGGCATGATTTTATTGTGGTAATGCTTATAACCACTTTTGGCCAAACCATTATCTCTATCTATTCAACTAGGGCATGTTTTTATCTTACCAATGATTATAACTACATAGGGTCAAATCATTGTTTTCTCTTTTTATGATTATAACCACCTTTGGGAAACTCATTTTATTTTTACCCTCCTCCTTTTTTGATGATTATAACTACCTTTGGGAAAATCATTACCCTTTTTATCTCACCTATGTTGATGATTCTAACTACCTATGTGCAAATCATCCTATTTGTTTACCCAATCAAGGTAGCTTTATATTACACTAATTATAATCACCTATGGTCAAAACAATCTCTTCCACCTCATTTTATATTTTTGGTCCCATCATTTCCTCCATTTGAGGGACCAATTTTTGAGCACTTTTCTGACCATTCCATTAAGGGGGAACCTATAGTTCATCCATTTCCATTACAATCATAGGAATATAAAAAATTTCATTATTTTAAAAGACACTATTATGTCTATAGATTGAAACTCCTTCCAAAAAAGGGGAAAACTATAGACACCTAAAACTAGCCACAACTAGCCTTTGACTAAACTTTAGACTGATTCCTACCAACCAATTTAAATTTAGATTAAGAATCACTAAACCTCCCAAATTTATTTGTGCATCATTCATCAAAGATCATAATAATGTTAAAGAATCCATAATTAGGGTATGTTATCGTATGCACTAATAAACTCTCATGAATTCATCCCTAAGCATCATTTGGCATCACAATAGTCAATTTGTCCTATAGACCTATTAAGTAGGGCACATGAATAAATATTAAATCTTGAAAGAGATAAATGGATACTCAAAATTAATTAATAAGCTAAGCCAAATTAAGATCCAACTAAATTATCTATGTGTAATTAATAAATAACTAAAAAATTAAATTAAAAAATATGAAATATCCTACCTTTTCATGATTACCTTTATGAGTTGGTAAGACTTTTGAAAAACATCCCAAAATATCTCATTTTGGAGACCCATGCATATTCATTACAAATCATGACTAATTGACACTTTTTAACTCTAATAGGGTTATAATTGATTGAATTAGGTTAGGTTTAAACTCATTACATGCTTAAACTCCACCTTAACTTAGCCTGGGTTTGGTTTAGATCCATTTTCTATAAATATAAGTCATTACCTATTAAATTCTAATCTTGGAAATTGTAGAGTTATAATGCAAGTTTTGTTGCATGAGATTCATATAAATAATGTTATAATGCCAAAATATTGAGCCAAGACACATCAAGCAAACACAAGACACAATGGTACCATGGAGAGAAGTAGCCAAAAAATCTCCATTGCCAAAGACTCTTTGAGCACAAACCATGAAAACCACTCAATAAATCATTTAGAACTCTCAAAGAAGGTAAGAGATTATGTTTATTTTGTATTTAAGTTGTGCTTTTCATTTGGTTTTGTTAATTCATATCACCCATAAGATATATGATTTTATGTTTTAGTGTTAGTGTGTTTATTGAGTTTTCTTTACTTGTTCTAACACTCTAATAGCATCCCTTCTTTGATTCCTATAATCACAACTAGTGTCTTCACCTCCATGTATCTTATTCATCATATCCATCCTTATTTTTATCCCCTTACTAAATTTGATGATGGCTATCTAATTTATTTTGGAATTTTAGATGAACCCTTGTTGTTTTTCTACCCAAACACTCAAAACTTCTTTGATGTTGTGTGTTTTGAGACATTTGGTAATAGTTTCCTGATTTTAAGCAATTTCAGGCCTAGGAAAATCATAATAAGCCTAAAAGGCTAACCTGCCTATGAAAAAAACAAAATTAACCAAATTGATAGACATAGTCATGTTATTTACACACCTAGATTAAGTAAACATTTGGTAGGATAAGTCTATGCAAGGGGGACCTCTAGATTAAATGAAACCTTGTGCAATCCCATAGACTTGAGAACCAAGATGTCTAACCTTTCTTCTATAACACTGGGATCTTACTCATCATCATTATCATAGTCTAAATTATTCTCCACATGGTAGAATAAATCATTTTAATGCTTATCATTAGTAGATAATATAATATAATTCAAATTAGTGTCCTATAAGATTACATTTCTTCCATATGAATAGAGAAATAGAACTTGTTCTAGTTTGGTAGCTCCAAACATTCCTACTTCAGCCTTTGCTTCCAAATTTTTGATTGAGGGGCTCATGGATTGTCTTGATGTTGAATGAATGCACATAAGTCCTTACCAAATAACACAAATTACTTTAGATTTCTTCAGTAGATAACAATTGAAAGTGATTGCAAAGCCTTGAGACTACAAGCTTTAAACTCTATATTTTTAGAATTTAGAATTTTGAGATATGAGTCATAAATGGAAAGTATCTTTAACTTTATTTGACTTAAATCTAAGTGGCTCATCAGTTTTGTTCTAATGGCTTGAAAAATATACTTTTACAAACTAGCCAAATATTGCCTTTAATTTGTCTATAAATCCTTTCATCATAGGATTTAATTTTCCATTAAGGTTACTTGGCT
>JARHVA010006568.1:685000-705000 GCA_037957365.1 Torreya grandis | reverse complement strand
TTGGTATACTTCTACCTAAAAAAATAAATTTAAGGATTGGTCTTAGTGACTAACTAAATTAAACCTTAGCCTTATACCATCTTGGATGATTTAATCTCTATGTCACACTAGTAGAGAGTAGGCATCCATTTTATTCATCTTTCTCCTAACTCATTATGTTTAAGCATAAACTTAATGGTGGGGTTAGATATGTTAGAGGTACAATCATTGAGAGGGGGGTAAATCAGTGATGTAAGATAATCCAACTCAACTCCCAACTCCATAAACATTTATCATACATCAACTTGATCAAGTAACATAAAAATGAAAGCACATACATCCAAATGATACATAAGAGCATACATCACATGAACACATCATATATTTGGGAAACCCTCTTAGGGGATAAAACCCACTAAACCTCTCAAGATGGACTAAAGTCATATAATAATAATATATAACATTTATACCAACACCGATTGATCAAGAAACTCGCATCCCTTATTTTAGTGAGATACTAATCCCATAAAGAGAAAAATCCCCTGTCTAGTTGAGCACCCATAATAATTATACATTTAGCAAGCTTTACCTTGTAAGGAAGAACCAACCACCTAGGTAACCAAGAACCCATTTAGACACCTAAATAGATCACCTTAAACACGTATTTATACTATTTAATTGATGATGACCATTTTTTTTCACTCTTCACCTTCACTCTTTCACCCAAATAGTCTCAAGGGCTCACTTGCTCAACTTGCCTCTTCTAGGCTTATAAGGTCCAATGACCTATGTATCCACCTACATCAATTTGATTAGATAAACTTTAATAATATATTTTCTCTTTTATGGTCCTTAATAACCTATACCTTCTCTTTCAAAGGTTCTCTAATTCACTTGAATCCACACATCTCAAATCTCCTTCCACACGTCTAGAAGCCATTTCCTTGGTCTCCACTCTTTACAGAGTCTTCATGAATATTATCTTCTTGGTCATCCATGATACTGATCTTAATAATTAATACTTACATTATGCTAACACATATCTCAATACCATCCACACAAGTTGGCCATAGCATCCATGGGTCATACTTAAGCAACTATACCTTTCAGTTAGGCCTTAATAGCCCTTATAGGTCTCATGGAGACCTATTCACCCATTTATCACTCTATCAAGAAAATTAAGAACATAAGATCAATTTAAACTATATGGGTCCACTCTAGATAACCCTTATGACATCTTCATGTCAATACATCCACCAAAACACTATTATACTAAAGCATAATTTGCTCAAACATAATTTTGTATATAGTAACACCATGAATGAACATACAATCAACTTCCAAGCCTTTTTTCATACTAAATATTAATTGGTCAAACCTCTAAAATAAACACATATGGTACTCATTTAGTATACAACACTTTAAAATTGTTAAATCATCTTCAAACATATAAATACTATCAATAACAACGCAATTATCCTTCTCAAGTCACTTGTAAAACATGGTCAAACACATAGTCAACTTTGAATCTTCATAAATTTGATTGTACAAAAATTCATACCTCCTAATTAGTTTTTTTGAATGCACCTTGGATTCCCTTACAACTTTTATTTTTACTCCATCAATAAATTCATCATGGATTAGAAGTTATAGCTTAAATATTGTGCAGTAGTTTTCTTTCATTAATTTGAATATTCAAATTGCAATGGTCACTAAGAAAATGTTAAACATCAAGCAGCATAACCTCATCTCATGTTAAACTTGATGGTCTCTATCCCATTATATTCTACAAGACCAAATTTGAAGGTTCATAACTTGAGCTACAAAACACTTCAATAGTCCAAATTTCTAAGGTACCTTCTTGGTATTATATACAACATCTCCATGAAATCCTTTAACATCGGTTAAATTACTGTGTAACTATAATAAGTGCACAAAATTTATAGATCATTCATATCTACATGATGTGCAATGATAGTCTAGCTTCTTTTAAGCTAAAATATGTATGTCTCTCATTTCAAATGATCAAGTGACACACTAGAGCTTCACCAAGACACTATAGATGCCTCATAACTTCTTATTTGTCCTTATAGACATGCAAATTTACCATATCTCTTCCAAGATATCAAACATAGCTTCTTTGTCACTAATGCACTAATATCTCATGCTCCCTTTGAAATTAATGACCATGATTAAAAATCTTCCCCTTCATCATTGATGATAAAACACCCTCAGAATTGAGCTCCTTTATTCTAATCTTTCTCCCCCTTTGACATTAGTGATAAAGGGTCTCTTCCTCAACATACCGACAATCATTACTAAAAAAATGTATGCATTTAATTACTATTTAAGATACTTAATTTTAGGTATATGAATTAATTGCTTCCCTTTTGACATGCACCAATCTAAACATGGACTTCTCTAATATTTATACCTAAAAAAATACTCATACAGATTTAAAAACTCCTCCTAACATATATCTCCATCTTATGACATCTATTATTTGATATACACCAATATAAACATGATATTTTTTGATCCTTAGATGTATCTACCTATAAAACACACAAAATCTCTTTGATTATTCATTAAGATTTAATACTTTATGAAAATACATGACTTGGTTTGATGAAGTCATCATGTCAATCTTCTTGAACTCACAACTGTGGCAAACATCTTCATACTTCTTATCATGATTAAATCATCTTCACATATGCTCTGCCTCACATTATGCACATGTCTCCAATCCATTCAAGCTATTTATATCCCTCTAACTCATTGCTCTCATGTGATCCTAAAAACAACAATAAACTTAGACAACATCAATCTTCAATCTTTGAGATAGAAATGTAGAACCTTGCTTATTATGACTCAAAGCAAGTCATCATCAGACTGCTAAACCACTTCAAAGTAAACTTAACATACCAACATGTTCCTTTAAAATTTTATGAGCCCACCTTGACATCAAGGAAACATGAAATATTCTCAAAATAACTTTCAAGAGAACTAATGCTAACTTCATCATTCAAATCACCAACTTCTTAATATTCTATATGAAAATATCATCTACAAAACTCAGAAAGATTTTTCATGATATCAACAACATACCTTCATAGATACTTCTACATACTCCTCTTTAAGAATATAATAACCTTGTGATGCTATAGGATATTGATTATTTATCAAAATTTCATGAACACACTTAGGGAATACTATAACAAGATCAACACACCTTTATTTGAAAATATAACATTTTGATCACATACCATCCTTGATCAAACACTTAGAAATTTCAATTCTCTACTTGTAGTCCTTTACAACCAAGATCTTCATTATAATGACCTTTCCTATCTTGCAACATGAAACAAAGCTTAAAAAGCATCCATAATACTTCCTCTTATTATCAAGTTTCTCCTTAAATCCTAGAGAGAGACACCCCTTTGACATAGTGAGAATAAAAGTCCCAAAACTCAAGAGACTCCCATATCTCCATACTCTCATTTGAATTATAGTTTGGCCTCATCAATAAATTGACTTTAAATGGATCCTTGACTTCATTCTTTGCATCAGACTTGTCAACAAGTGTATACAATAGAAAATCTTGACTTTATTTCATGTCTATCATGGAAAACAAACCATTCTTGGTCTCATTATATTCTTAAATAATAGGCTTAGGTTTACACAACCATTTGTGACCTCTTTCTTACACATTATGAGATCCCTACACATTGTTTTTCTTTGATAACTCATTCAGCCTAATCTTACAATACCTAGTAATGTGACCAACTCTATGACATCTGAAACAAACAAAATAATTCATACCTTTTCTTGATGATGATTGTGATATTTCTTTGACTGATTTCTTCTCCTCTTTCATTCTCTAAAAATGTGGCTAAACTGATTGAAATTATATTTATTTGATTATCTTTTCTTGTAGAACATAACAATGTGACCAATTCTTTGACAACTATGGCAAACAATGTCTTCCATACCTTTGGTTTGAATATGGTAGTGATCTCCCTTTGATTGGTTGCTTCTTTTTACATATTCATTTTCCCTATGACAAATAAAATTATAATCATAACAATGGCCCATTAAATATTTGTCATACCTTGAAGTATTTGGTTATTTGATTGGCTTCTTCATTTTGTCTTTGACTTGATTTGACTTGTTATTTTTCATACTACCATTCTCTTTGCATTTTTTTGATTTCTTTTATTCTTCTTCAATCTTGCCTATCTTTATTATGACCTTTTCATGTTCATTCTTTAGGGAAACACGATTAGCCTTTAATTGAACACAGTCATCTTCTTTATCCCTTGTGCATGAACTTGCAACCTCTAATTGAATTTTGAGATCTTTGATGGTATCCTTATCCCTCTTAGCTTCTTTAGTCATGTCATCCTTCAATATACATGTTTTCTCTTCAATAATATTTATAGAATGAATATTGCATTTCAACTCATCATTATCACCTTGATTTGAACTCAACTTGGAATTTATCTCTTCTAAGTAAGTCTTGAGATATTTGCATACTTCTTCTTTTGAGCTCATATTTATCTTTGTAACCCTTAATTAATCCTCAATAATTTTGATCTTCTTTTTATCATCTTTTGATCTTGATCTTGCTTTTAAGGATTCTAGCTCCTTATTAATATTGATTCACTCATTTGTAATAGACTTAACGTTTAAGGCTATGATCTTATTCTAAGCTTCTTCTTGATCATACACTCTCATATTATCTATGTACTTCTCAATAAGTGGCTTGAGATGATTGCACTTTTCTTCACATGATTTTAGATATGCGTAAGTAACCTCTTTTGAGCCTTCAATTATTAATTCTCTTTCATCAATTACTTAGCCATATTGTAACTTATATCACCTTCAAGTGGTTAAAATTACAAATAAGGTCGTACTCTGATACCAATTATTAGAGGTATAATCATTGAGAGGGGGTGAATCAGTGATGTAAAATAATATAATTTAATTAAAAACTATTTAGAAATTCAAAAACATAAATTTTATCGAGTAACATAAACATGAAAAAACATACATCCAAAGCATACATAAGATCGTACATCACATATGTGGGAAACTTTCTTAGGGGATAAAACCCACTAAACCCTACAAGATAGACTATAGTCCTATAACAAAAATATCTAACATTTAGACTAGAACCAACTAATCAAGGAACACTCATCCTTTAGTTTTGTGAGACACCAATCCCATAAAGAGAAATTAGCCCTATCTAGTTGAGCACCCATAATAACTAGACCTCTAACAAGCTTTACCTTGCAATGAGGAACCAACCCCATAGGCAAATAAAAACCTAATTATCTACCCAAATATATCACCTTGAACACATATTTCTACTCTTCAACTAATGGTGACCACTTTTTTTTCACTCTTCACCTTCACTCTTTCACCTAAATAGTCTTAAGGGCTCACTCACTCAATCTACTTCTTCTAGGATTATTAAGTTTAATAACTTGTATATCCACCTCTATGTTTGATCATATAATCATTACTTATCTTCTTTTATCTCTGATGCTCCTTAATGACCTCTACCTTCTCTTTCAAAGGTTCTCTACATCACTTGAATCCACATAGCTCAACTCTTCTCCCACACGTCTAGAAACTATTACCTTGGTATCCACTCTTTATAGAGTCTTTATGAATATTATCTTCTTGGTTGGCCATGATAGTTGTCTTAATACTTAATAATTATATTATGTTAACACATATCTCAATACCATCCTCATAGGTCAGCCATAGCTTCCATGGGTCACACTTAAGTAGCTATGCATTTCAATTAGGCCTTAGTAGACCTTATAGGTCTTGTGGAGACCTATTCACCCATTTAGCACTCCATTGATCAAATTAATAACATATGATCAATTTAAACTACATGCATCTACTCCATATAACCCTTATGACATCTTCATGTGAATACATATACCAAAACACCCTTTTGCTGAATTATAATTTTCTCAAACAAAATTTTTTACATAGTAAAACTATGAATAGACCTATAATTATATCTTAATCCTTTGATCATATTGAATATAGATTTTTTAAACCTAAAAAATCCACATATATTGTTCTCATGGATTATAAAACACTTTCTAATTGTTAGATCATCTTGAAACATCAAAATACTATTAATAACAACTCAATTATCCTTTTTGAGTCACTTCAGAACATCATAAAACACACATTCAACATTGAATCTCTATATATTTTAATTTGAAAAAATTCACACCTCCTAATTAGATTCTCTACATGAACCTTGGAGTCATTTACAACTTTTCTTTTTACTACATCAATAAATTAATCATGGATCAAAATTTATAGCTCCAAAAATTCACACTGGTTTTACCTCATTAATTTTAATATTCAAATTCCAATAGTCACTGATAAAATGTTAAACATTGAGCATCTTAACCTCATCTCTTACTAAATACTATGGATAAATATGTACCATTGATCACTTATAAGTATCTTGATCTTTATCTTGTAATTCTCACAATTGATATTAGATCAGAGCTTCCATGATTATGTTACTTGATATGTTTGCATGCCTTTTACACATTTGACTTTTGACTTGACTTACACCATTTATCTCTATCAGTATGAACTTTTTCAAACCATTGATCTTTTGTTAAATAAATGAGATAGAGACACTTGTCAATAGAATGTTTAATCATAGGTATCTTTGAAAATTTAAATTCACATGTACCATTGGATCAATATCTAGATGATGAATGCTCACCATTAGATCTATTGACTAGTGACCTCAATTTTCAACTAAGTTAAACTTGATAGTTTCTAGCCCATCATAGTCTATAAGAGCAACTTTGAAGGTTTATAACTTGAGCTGAAAAACACTTCAAGTGTCTAAATTTTTAGGGTACCTTTTTGGTACTATAGACAACATCTCCATGAAATCCCTTGATCTTGGTTGAATTTATGAGTACCTAAAATAAATGCACAAAATTGTTGGTTCATTCATATCTAAATGATGTGTAGTGATGGTCTAGCTTCTCTTAAGCCAAAATATGCATGTTTCTCATTCTAAATGATCAATTGACACACTAGAGATTCACTAAGACATCTATGGATGCCTCATAACTTTTTATTTGTCCTTATGGACCTATAGATGTTCCATATCCCTTCCAAGATATCAAATAAAAATTATTTTTTATTAATGCACTAGTATCTCATGCTCTCTTTGACATCAATGACAACCTAACATCAATTACCATGCCTAATAAGATACAATGGCTGAGTTTTATTTTAGAGGATATAATTTATAAACTTATTCACAACCTTTACTAAATCATATGATTGCTTGTCTAGGAGATCATACCTTAATTATGCATCCTTAAATTTCATACTCATGAAGGAAACTAGATGTTATTTTTTGTCTACCTTTTGTGTTAAGACAACAACAATCATGTGGTTAGAAGTAAAAGAATAAAGGTACAAATCTTTCCCAAAATCTAGGATAATTAACATGTGTGCATGTACTATGGATTATTTAATGTCTTGGAAAGATTTATTATCCTTAGGCATCCAATCAATCTTCACATCCTTCTTCAACATGGCATTCATAGGTATGACAATTTTGGTAAAACTTGAAATGAACATATGTAAAAAGTTAATTTTTTAGAAAAATGATTTTAATTACTTTTTAATATTAGGAAAATAAAATTTTAAAATTTCATTAATCTTATAAAGTTTAATATCCATACCATCCTTAGTGATTATGTGTCTTAAAATCTTACCTTAGGTTACATAAAATATACTATTCTTAGCATTCAAAGAGATACCAATGGTCCTACATTTTTAGAACTTGTTAAAGATGCATCATGTGGTATTTCCTATTTTTAGAGAAAATATTTTAGTCATACATGCATATAATGATGCATTTACTGATCAATCCTTATAATGCATGTTCCATGGCATGTTAGAAAGTATCCCCAACATTGATGAGTCTAAAAGGCATCCTTTTGTATGTGAACATTACCCATTTGGTCATGAAGATAGTCTTCATTGTATATTATTTGATGACCAAAAATTGGTTATAACATGAGAATCCATCTGAAAAGGACATCATCTGAGAGTTAATAACCATTTAAATTACATCATCCAAAGAAGGAAATGAGTAATTATCCTTTGTTGAGAATCTATTGAGATTATGAAAGTCTACGTAGAGTCTAATCTCATCATTTTAATTTCTAATTGGGACCAGTTTGGACACCAATGTGGAGTGTCCAATCTGGAAGACTATCCTTATATATAGTAATTTATTTACTTATTTATAGATTAGAGGTTCTATAATTGGGTTGATGGGTCTTTTCCTTTACTAGAAAGGTTTTCATTCTTCCTTTAAAGGGATTGTCTGAGTGAGGAACCAAGTGTTAAAGACTTTGAGTTCTTCATAAGACCATGAAAGGATGTCCTTAAACCTAGATAATATCTTTGTATCTCTAGCTAATTCTTCATTAGTGTAGATAAGTCTGATATTTGCATTCTTGGGGATTACTCAATCAACTTACATTAATTTTCTTGTAATCCTTGCCCCTTACCTTGGGAACTTTGGCATCTCTTTTTGTCTTGTCTTGATTGAATATACTCTCTATGGAGACCATGCATTTATTAATTCTATTATGATTCAATTATATTATGCCATCATCACCATATTTAACCTCTTCTATAGACTCTTCATCTTTCTCATTGATTACATGTGACTCAAAGACTCCAAAACTAGTCATGAAGTCAATGATTTGGTTATCATCATCAAACATCTAGAAGTGATTGATAATTTATAGTAAATAAGTGTAAGATACCATCTCAAATATAAAATTTTGTAGTTTGAGGGCCTCAAGTGGAATTTTATTCACTACTGCTATGTCCAACACATGTATTAGCTAATTTTTATCCCTAGGTATAGAGGTAATGTTAAATTATTTGAAGCTTTTGATTAGATCCCATCATCTAAATTTATATTTATTTAAGATAAGAAAACTTCCATTGGTATTGATTATGGACCTTATTGATGACTAACCTGAATCACCCTGTACTAATAATTTACTTACCTTGTGTTTAATGGTGAATTGGAGTCCTAAGATCAAGGTTTTATATTCTACAAGGTTATTAGTACATGGAAACTAGAGTCTATAAGATGATAGATAGTGCTTACCAACTAGATTCATCAACATGATACCTACATTTGATCCTTTTTTATCTCTTGCACCATTGAAGTACATTTTCTAGAACCTTTCATCATTGGTAATCAAGTTACTTTCACTTGAATCAATAGTATCAAGAGCATACACACCCAAGTTGATAGACTAGACATTTAAATTTTTGTTATTGGCATTGTACTTTATGATCATGAACTTCATCCTTAGATCTCACTTGATTTGGATTTGATTAGTCATACCCCTCCAAGGTATCCACATATGCAATAAGTCTATATACATATATCCATTCAAGAATTGTATCCAATCTCTACTCAATAACATCTCATAGGATTATGGGATCTTCATGAATTGAATGCTAATAAACTATTGAATCTGAGGTTCATGATCCAATTACATATGAGCATCCAATATTTATCATACCACATTAACCTTTGACTTGTCTAACTTGATAATAACTATGTTAGATTTAATTAGAATCAGTCCTAACTTTTCATAAATATTTACATGTATTATTTTAGTAGATTCTCTAGAATTGAGCAAACAATTATTCACATTCTTCCCAAAGATTTTAATGGTTAAAAAAAATGGTAGAACCTTAGATTTAATTTAATACATTAACACATTCACATTAATATATTTGTCTTTACCTTTATCTAATTTCTCAATTAATGATTTAGTAGTAAATCATGTTTCTCAGTGATTTGGGTAAGCTCATGTAAAGTAATGTTATCTTTGATTTTATTCATATCTTCTATAATGCTGTAGACACCTTTGGATCTAGTTGTATCCAAATCTATATTTGGTTAAATATTCTTTCCCTTTTGATGAGGAGGATCATTATTAGTTCTATGATCTAGTGGGTATCAAATTTGTTAGGCAACATGGAAGCAATTGTGGGTTCCTTTTGCATCTATTTCTAAAGGCATAATTTATCTTATACTATTTTTGGAAAGAGTGAATCTCATCCATGTTACTCTTAGAATCATTTTCCTCTTGGTCATGAAAATCCTAAGTTTTGACCATGAGGTCTATTTCAGTGGATTTGGACCCGTTATCAAGTGTTCTTGTATTTCCCAAATTTCCAATATTATCTTGATTATAAAAGATAATATCATAACTTTTTAACCCACCTTAGAACATCTCAAAAGTGTTTCAAAATTATATTTAGTATAAATCTCCATTGTAAGTCATGTTATGGAATCTACACTAATTATGTAATGCCAACTCATAGATATTTATGTTAGGTATCATACTAGACAGGGGTTCATTGTTATTATTATTAAACTTGTTGAAAGGTCTGTTATATTTTTTAAATGTGTAGTTTATATTATAACCTTCCCTTGTATTTCCCATTTGCCTTTGTAAATTAAAAAAATCATTACATAGTTTTATAACCATCATTTGAATTGCTTTTAGGTCTCCCTTTGAGGATTTATCCTTAGTGTTCTAAACTAGATTTTGGATAATGCTTTGGGTGTTATAGTTGTTAACATAGACTAGATATTCATTATTTTTTATGGGATGATTCCCATCATTAGAATGGTTAAATAATCCTAATTATTGGGAAAAATCCACATGGATCAATGATAAATTATTGAGGCCAAGTATCTGATTCAAGGGTGGCATATTTTTCTTTGCATTTGGGACTATATTTAGAGTAGGTAAAGTTAGGTTGATGTTTGGGATAGCAAAGTTAGGATTCCCTTATGGGTGCATTTTCTCATCAATGTGTATAGCCTTTGTATATGCATGTTAAAGTGTATTTGTATTCATGTCCCTATGAAAAAATATAATAGTCATAAGATCTAGGGAATTATTAGAAATTTCAAGTGTTAGGTCATTTATAGGCTAGTAAGGAACTATGGTAAGGCTATACATATTTTTAAATATAGTTTTAAAAGACATTTCAAGTTTATTAGGCTCTCAATTTAGGATGGTAAACTGTTGGTAAATTATTCTAGGACTAATGACCCTCACAAGTTGTGTAATGAAGGTGTCATTGAACTAGTTCCATACTATTTGGAATCCTCTAGTAAATTGAGGAACCAATTAAAAACATATTCCCTACAAGTGAATGGGAAGAGTATACAAGATATGTCTTCATGGATAATGTGTAAAATCCTAAGAGATGCCTTGAAAGACTTGATATGTTCCTTGATAGTTATGCACCCAGATGGATTAAAGAGAGGAAGGTATTTCTCTAGGTTCCTGGGCAAATTATGCATAGATATGGGAACATTTATGGATGATCCTCCTACTCATGCCATGATTGGCTAGATGTAAAATAAAGGACACGTATTTTAGCTTAATAGAGAGGTAGGGTGGGATTTAAATCTCTTATTCTCCCTTTATCAACTCTAGTCTTATGAGGGGGTTTTTAAGATCCAAAGGGAATCTTAGTCTTAAAATAAGATTTGGTCTAGATCTTATGAATCTCTAGTATTTTAAGCAAAAGATATATGTTATAATCTAAAAATACTACAAAAGGTTCATCAAATAGTTTAAAAGAAGTCAAGGATCAACCCTATTAGCCCAAAATAACCCTATAGAGAGGCTCACAATCAAGTGGAGCAGTCTTATTTTACCTTTGCTAATATGGATCCTTTAAAGCTCTAGATCCTATACAAAGTCTATTAGAAAATTGGCTAACTTGAAAATATTAGCATTAGATAAGATATTTCAAGCAAACTTCAGTGTATAAATCTTATCAAAGTATCTAATAATGAAAACTTTGAAAATAATGCCTTAATGCTATGTGAGTTTACTCAATTTAGACTTCTAAAGCCTTGGCTCAATGATATTTCACCAGATAACCTTCTTAGACACTAATCATTACACTTATTTATGATATACTAAGTATATCTTAGTGCAAATCATGTAGATATTTTTAAATATAGATGAAATAAAGCTTGATCTAATCAAATAATTCAATGTCATGACTATCTTTAACATCTTTAGATGAAATTTAAATAGATCAGAGGGGAAATTGCATAATATCTTTAGATTTGAGCCAATATTATAGGAGTTTTTAGAACAAACACTTTCCATAAGGATATTTTAAAGGTTGTAAAGATATTACATAAAATGAGAAGAAAACATAGTGTTCATCCTAATCTTTGTGTATTTAGAGAGATTATGATATATTTAAAATGAAACACACTACAAATTATACTCAAAAGAAATAAATGGGCCCTCTTTATAGCAACAACTTTATTCTCCTATTGATGTATATCTATGTCAAGGATACAATGCAAACAACATAATGATAATTCTCAATTTGTACTCTAGGTAATGGAAGACCTTAGATATTTGTTTGGTTATGTTGGATGGTTATGTAGCCACCATATTTAGTCTAAAAGTAGATCCTACTATAGGGACAACATGACCCTAGTATTGACACAATCTATCTAAAAATTCTTTGTATTTATATGATGTATAATTGGTATTCTATTTTCCAATTTATGCCAAACATTTAAACAAAAAGTTATATATTCATAGTGAGTTTTAATATAGAATGATACTTGTTAAAAAAATAAAAAAGGGGAAGTAGGTTATAGAATAAAGTATGTTTTATTTACAACAAAAAATACTGATAGATATCCTTTATTTTCTTCTCACAATAATCTAAACAAACTAACATCTCTGAGATCCTAGTGCTAAACATAGAATATCATAAGTGTAGTGAGGATTCTAAGGTAAAGATAATGCATATGTCTAAAGAGTATGATTTAGAATATGTATCTATAATAAATTTATTTTATCACATTCATTTTTAGAATAAAAATAAAATATTTTATACTCAACAAATTTTTCTATCAAATCTAAAATCACAAACCAATAAGATTCACTTGGAACTCTACTTATCAAATTTAACCATGGAATAAATGAAATCATGTATTGCTAGCAAAGATTTGAGAAATAAGAACATATGGAAATAATGCAAATAATGAGAAAATTATAGGAATTTTACTTTCTCTTTACATTAATCTCTTAAAATTATGTTCTAAAATATAATAAAGGGGGAAAACTGAGTGCCTAAGATGGTTATAGGAGAATTGGATATGGGACACCTGCGAGTAGACAAGGTTCCTAATGTTATAAAGATAGAGAATATTCCATATTCAAATAAGATAATAGTTTAAAATTTTATTAGTGAGAATTAGGACATGATCCATATCAGGAGAAAGTATAATAAATGGATATTTCATTTTTGAAGTGCTAGGTTGAGATGCCGCTAATATAGTTGATGATGAAGCTCTTGGTGTAAAAGTGGATGGATGTGAAATAAAAATAGATGAAGAGAGAGTTATAATGATATATCACAAGAGATGTTTATAGGTAGAGGCTCTTATGATGACAATTTTTTTTCATCATCGATTTGACCTCTCCATGCTTTGGAGCATCTCTTATAGTCACCGTCGATCAAATTTAGATCAATAATAAGCTCATTTAGTAGATTGAATATAAGCCCTACCATTGAATCATGTTTTAAAAAGATATATCCTAATACTTTAGTAATTTATATAGCATTTTCTATCCTCTAATTGGTAGAGGATGCCAACTGTACCATCTATTGTCTAAAGGTCACTCATCTAGCCACAACTTGCTTCCTAAAATTTAAAATAAAGTTTTACAACTAGGCCCTAAAAGCATCCTCGATAAAAATGGATCCATCATTTTTGTCAAGGTGTGAATTCTCAATGTCCATTAGTAAATTGATGACTCTATCACCCTATTAGGTAAGAGAGTGGCCCACAGACCTTATTTCATCAATTGACTAGTTTAGATCTTTCCTTTACCAATTACATAATACTGAGCAATGCTCAATTCCTCCAAGGGAAGCAGATTTAAGTGAAAAAAATTATTCACCTTAATCAACTTCACTAAATTGATTATCTTACTATCATATGCCCCATATGAGGTTTCTACCTTTAGGATCTTATTTTATATATCATCTCCCTTTAACTTGTATTGGGATAAGGTATTTAACATGTCAAACATATCTCCCACATCCCATTAAACCTTAGTTATGGTTTATAATAGTAATTTGGCCTTGTAATACTACTCTAAGTTAGCTACTTTGAACTCCACTCCTTTAATCAATTCAACAGTCACATCATTATATGATTGTAGAGCTGAGAGGAGGTCCTCCTCATATTATTATTATTGGCCTGGCCTAGCTCTCTTCATCTTAGTGAAATAAAATAAATTATCCTCTAACTCATACATAACTTTTTGCTTCAAATGGGTGACCTTCCTCTTGGTCACCCTCTTTAGTTCTTTATCTCTTTTATCATCTTTGAGTGTGACTTGGGGAGGGTCCATTATGACCAAATCTAGGTTCTTTATTGTAGCTAATTACATCTTCTTAATACATGATTTATTTGAAAAACCACTTTGAGGATATGATGTTGGAGGTAATGGCTAAGCCAAGGTCAATCCTTGGAAGTATATGGATGATAAGTAACTATGGATATGACCAATACAAATGTAGATCTAGGGGAAGAAGAGGGAAGTGTCATTCCTAAAGCTGAAGGCAAACTAGTGTTTCCTGAAGTAGTTCTCATAAACAAGAGAACTTGGGGGATGGAAAAAGTAAGACCTTTTTAAAGAAGTTATGGAACAAGTCTAAGCATAGGCCTGGGTATGAATGGAGGAAAATTGGCTATTATTGAGACCTTGGAAGTGGAGGATATGAAAAAGGGGCTGATGATGGGAAATGGTTTGTCATAGGACTAATGACAAGTCTATTAAGGGGATAGAATGGTAAGAGGTTAATATGGCTCAGAGTTTTTGGCTCACCAAATATACTTAAGGATTTTTTATAGTGGAAATAAGGAGGTAAATAGACACAATCCTAACATATTATGCTTAGTTCCTCCTTGGTAAGAAGTAAGGGAGGCAACCCTGATGTTAAAGTTAATTGTGATAGAATAGATGTAATTGCTACCCCATTAATGGTTTTTCTCTTAATGAAGTATCAATCTATACTTGTAATGGATTGATATTTGGGGATCCTAGTGTAGAATCCTACCCAATATGCTTTCTTATATCAACCCCTCCCTTCTCTAAAGTGGGAGATAATGCCTATAGTATTCTAAAACTAAGTTATGGGTAAGTTGATCTTTCCTATTCATCACTAATAGAGTGGAATACACATGTTGATGCTCATATTTGGGTATCTTGATGATTGAAAACTTATAAAAAACCTCCATCATATAAACCACTTTTTAGCTATGGGATATGAGTAGCCTTCAGTTTCTATTTCACCTTAATGTCATTAGTTGCATTGATGTAGAATTGGTCCCCATCTTTAAGCTCATGATGGTATGTAATGCTTAAAGATGATTTGTGATTGAGACAGTGATTAAATGTTAAAATTTGTAGTGTCCCATTCCATATTGGTGTCCTCTAAACCAAAGGTGGACCTTTGTTTGGAGGAATTGATAACCAAATTCCAATTCTTAATATTAAATAAATTGATATTGGTTAATTAAGGATGGACCAGTCCTTTTTTATTATTCTTACACAATCCATCTATCCCTATGATTATTTGGAAGGCAATCTCTTATTTGGTCAGCTTGTCTAACACTATGGTAGGTAGCTTAAAGGGAGATGTCATTATTCCCACCACCCTTCTCATTATGCTATCATGATAATACCGGTAGGCTATCAATGTGTTGAGTGTTTCCATAATTTATTTAAATAGCCATAACATAGTCCTCTTATGGATGGACCTATAGAAAATTAGGTAAAAATGTTTGGTAATGGCTTACGTCTCTTACTTGTATTTGTAAATTCTTGATTTTGAGAAGACATAAGACACACTCCATTTTAATTTTGAATCCCAATTGGTGAATTGGGGGAATTTTATAGTAACACATATGGAATCAACCAAATATAACATAATATATAAATGATCTCCTTGGTTGGCCATGTTCTTCCTAATCTGGGCTACTAAGTTGTAGAAAATGATCTTTCTTAAAGGGGGAGTCATGGCATCATTTATGATCATGGATAGAAGTGGAACCCACTTCTCATCTAAATGGCCAATGTATTCAACCACATGTATCCTAATCATCATTATTATCCCATTAATAAATTGGGTGATGGGGATCTAATTGATTTTGTATTTTCAAATGAACCTTTTCTAGTTTTCTACCCAACCTCTCAAAAATTATCTGATGTTGTGTGTGTTCAGCCATTAGGTAATAATTTATTGATTACAAGAAATTTTAGGCTTGATAAAATCATAATAAGCCTAAAAGTATAAACTAGATATGAAATTAATGCCATTACTTCAATTGAAAGACCTAATCATGTTGTTTACACACCTAGATTGAATAAAAATTTGGTAAAATATATATACATAGGGGAGGACGTATAGATTATATGTAGCCTTATGAAATCCCATATACTTGATCACAAATATGTCCAAAATTTATTCTAAAACATTGGGATCTTCCTCATCATCACTGTCTTGGTCTATAGTCTTTTCTACATGGTAGTATAAATCATTGTATTGCTTAACTTCAGTGGATAATGAAATGGAATTGAAACCAGTGTCTTAGAATACTTTGTTCATTCCATATGAATAGATAAATGGAACTTGTTATGGTTTTTTAACTCCAAATATCCCTACCTCAACCATGGTTTCCTAATTTTTCATTGAGGGGCTCTTGGATTATCTTGATGTCAAATAAATGCACATAATCTATTAGTAAATAAAATATATCACTTTAGAGTTATTCAATAGATAAAAATTGAAAGTAAATCCAAGATTTAAACTACATATTTTTAGTATTTTGAAATTAAAGATATGAGTCATAAATGAAATGTATCTTTAACTTGATTTGAATTAAATTTGGGTGGATATTTAATTTTTTTATAATGGATTTGTAAATCGACTTTTGGAAATTATCCAATCACTACCTTTAATTTATCCGTGCATCATTTCATCATAGGCTTGAATTTTCCCTTGAGGTTAATTGGCTTTATAACTACTAAAATGAGCCTCATTATCATTTAATTCACACCAAATACCATCACTTTTTAGACATCTATGTGACATTTAGGTGTCATATTTGACATGCATCTGACACTTAGTTCCTTCTCATGCACTCCATCATTTTATAATAAATATTGGTCCAATTGAGTGACCTACACAATATTATAATAAGTGGCATCTTTTAATTATATCGATCCTTATTTTCATGTTACATGGTTTAACCCCTTTTGATTTTGGGCTGATGTGGCCTTGGGACCCCTATCGATCTACCAAGTAGAAGGATCTTATTGATTTTGTTATCACATGGCTTTGTTATATGAAAATATTGATATGCCCAACTACTATGACACTTAACCACATGTCATCCTTTAATTGGATCATTTTTTATTAGGTTTCATAATTTACTTTGATGGTGATACTACCATTGGGTAAATGGGTCCACATGTCATCATCCTATGGGTTTTGGCTAGTAGGTGGCTTCTACATAGCATCAAAATGTTTGAGGTTTAAGTGACCAATTTTTATGTGTTGTGTTTTTATGTAATCACAAGCCTTGACATATTTAATGTTACACCTTAGTTTTGGGGGTGTGAGGGGTATAAACAGGTGCCAAGTGTCATGATGTGATTGGATCATTATGTTAAATGACCTCTAAAATTAGTCAAGATCTTAAAATGATATGATTGGTCACCACATGGCATGCCTTAATAGGGTCATGTCTCTCTTGTAGGTTGAAACTTAGTGATTGAATGATAAATGGCACATTCCAATTGGGTCATTAGGTCATAGACATTTTTGAAGGCCAAAGTTTATGTGACCAAGTCCTAAACTTTATATTATTGAGTAACCAATGCAAGAAATGTTATCACATGTCAATTTGGGTTGATTTTACATTGGGTTTCTACTTAAAGGCAAAGAAATGGGAAAAGTTAAAAAATTGCATGATAAAAGAGAAGGGACAAGTCTAAATTCATAAAATCTAAGTGCAGATCCAATTTGGACCCTAATTTGAAATTAAAAATCAAGGTACATCATAGTATCATATTTACAATTTTTAATATATCCAAAGTAATAAAAAGGTTAGGTAACCTTAATTAAGAAACTTTAATTATGTTTCAGGGAACATACCTTGAATTTAAAATTGTAACCCCTTGTAAGATCACTCTTAAAAAGGTTAGATCATTATAAAAATAATGAACCTAAACATTATTGAAACATTTTAAAAAGGTACTCATTAATATTTGTGATAGACCAACATGACTTTAAAACTTATAAAATCATAGAAAGGGTTTTCTATCATGTGGAACAAATGGTAAGGTATGTCCTAGGGCAAATGACCCAAAATTTCATAAGGTCCCCAAATTTAGGAAAATGGGGCATGTTAAACTCAAAAAATACCAAAATAAATCATAAGCATCAAATAATACCCTATTAAGGCCCTCAAATTACAAATCTACTGGTGTAAATTTTAAGGACATAACAAAGTGGGGAAATCATGAAGGAGGGGTGGAAAGAATAAATAGATAATAAATCTCAAAATGAACTTCTTCTCGATCCTCATTATATAACCTACTTATTGGTGTGAATTTTAAGCACATAATAGAGTGGGGAAAACATAAATGATGGTCTGAAAGAATCAATAGATAATAGATCCATATTTCACACTATCTAGGCCTTCCTTCTAGTGTTAATCTATTTTTTGTATATTTCGCACAACACACAAAATCTATTAGGAAAAGAGGAGATTAAATGTTAAACTAGTGAGTATTCCCCCTCTCCTCTTTTTCCTCTCCTAAAAGGAATAAATATCAAAAGAAACTTCCCAAATATCTTTATCACTAGCTCATGACAAACTAGATACCTTGGTTTGTTAATGCAAATTTTTCTATATAAGGGGCTTGTTTGTAGTACATTTTAAGACTTATGAAATAATCATTGGTCTCTATTTTGCCTAAAAGAACCAAACCATTCAAATTTATCAATGAATTAATAGGTGAAGAACACTTTTTATTAATCTAAAATATCCATAAATGCTTCAATAATGATGAGAGAATGAAATAACATGAAATCAAGATAAAGATGGAAGCACATATTATATTTATGAAACTAAATTACCTACTCTAATAGAATAAAAAATGAAAAGAGAGAAGGAGAGTAGGGAGAAATAAAATCTAAGCTCACTTTATAATGAGGATAATTCTATATCTATTGTGTAGATAGATCTATTAAAAATAGTCTCTATTTGGCCAACATAGCACAACCAAAAAGTAGAGATGGT
Organism: Torreya grandis; assembly: GCA_037957365.1. NCBI lineage: Eukaryota > Viridiplantae > Streptophyta > Pinopsida > Cupressales > Taxaceae > Torreya > Torreya grandis. Next base: position 685,526 of record JARHVA010006568.1, on the reverse strand, counting down.
GTAGGAGTTTGAAGACCAATTAGCTATGTAGAAGACGGAAGCAAATTCACCATAGACATTCACAAACAATGAATATCACTCCCAAACATTCCATATAAAATATGATTCATGAAACACAAATCTAAGATTCATAAATACTCAAGTGAGCTGCAAAAAGGTCTTTAAATAACCTCAACTTATGAAAAAAATTGAAAATATAAAGTAATAAAGTATGAAATATAGGAAATGAAAACGACATACCCCTCTACTCTAACTCTAATTCAAGATGGAGAAACCCATATTACAACAAAGAACTAGTCTTTTATAGATAATGCAAACATATGAAATCATTGATCATCCCACTATGAGTTGTTATCAATATTAAATGGGGCATGCCCATTTGAGTCTAAATTATAATAAAATCATACCTAATCCCAATGAAATCAAGATCAAGACCATGACAATTGATCTCTGAATTGAATATTGGGTAGCTAAAGTCATTGAACATCTCCTTAGGATAACTAGTTCACTTTAATTTTCTCAATAA